>ML404348.1:7071-171947 GCA_005239525.1 Nicotiana knightiana | reverse complement strand
GGGGGGGGGGGGGAATGTAAAGACCCGTAAAATTTTCTTGTTTAAAAATAATGCCCGAATGAGTCTCTGAGTTGTTTTTATTGTGGAAATTTTTAAGGCGGACCTAAATTGAGTAAAAAGAACCCCGAGACTTAAAGAATAAAATCTTCCAGAAAGTAGGTGTTATGCGACGCACTATGCGTTCGCATAATGTGTATGCGAACCGCATAATGGTCGCATACACGGGCAGATCACTGCTCCATTTGAGGTCAACTATGCAGTCCCATATGTGATCGCATTTCAGTTCTGCGGACCGCATGTCAGTCGCATTGTTGCCTTTGACTTTTGGGAGGGAAGTTATGCGACGCATTATGCGATCGCATAGCGTGTATGCGGACAGCACAATGGTCGCATACCTGGTCAGTGTGTTTTTTATTTTGGCCCATCTTGAGGGCCATTATGTGGTCGAGTCTGCGGACCGCATGTCAGGAATGCGATCGCATTCCTGACCGCATTCTTGTGTCGGGCCCTATTTTTCTGATTTTAAAACCCGACCTCAGTTTATTAAAAATACCCCTCCCTTTTATTTTTAACAATTTTTCTGATATATTAGAGAGATGAAAGAGTGGATTCTAGAGAGAGAAAGTCCCAACTTCGTCAAATTGGTCTTCCTTCATCACTCAAGCTTGGAACTAATCAAGTATAACACAAATTTCTTCACTCAAAGAGGTAAGCTTCTACCTCATTAACCCTAATTTCCAGTTTTGTTTTGTTAAAATAAAACATGGGTAGGATAGGTCATAAAGATGGGGTTAAGAATCTTGCATGCATGTACCCAATTTATCATAATCTAGTAAAGGAAAATAGGTTGGAGTAACATTTCACTAAAAAGGGGTTATTTAATCTAAAGGAACACCTAGTGTTTGATAGAAAGCTCAAATGAGTTCAAGACATGTTTATGATTCCTAATCCTAAGTTTAAATGTGCCGCATTGTGAATTAGATTGAAGGTGCTAGAAGGTCCGGTGATTTAAGATAGGAATTAAGGAAAAATCCCGATTCAAGGTATGTATGGCTAACTTTAACCTTCGTAGAATCCTCTTGTTGGGTCCGAGTATACGACATGTGTACGTTGTTTGGAAATATGTGAATTGATTGTACAAATGTGTTGAGACGTAATATTCTATTCTCTGATTGTTCTAGTTGACTGTCATGTTACCGTGTTATATGAGGTTGTGAAAAGTGTTTTGATGTGCCTATTTCATTCTGTGCAAAGCTCGTAAATGCTAAAGGGTATCGATATGAAAGATTTTTGATGTGCCCAAATGTGAGACTGTATATAATGGCTAAAAGTCGTGTGTGGAAAGTAATGAAAAAGGGTATTGTGAAACGATGTAAATGAGTCGAACGATTATGGCAACCCCGTGTACATGAGTTACAACTTGATGAGAGTGATGGTGCCTTGGGCCCAAATAAATAAATTGTTGATATGAACTTGTATTCCTTGAAATGATGATTCTTGTGATGTAATTGTTTGTGGTTGTTGTTGTGAATTTAAATTGTCAGGCAGGGTCGGGTTGCGCGCCGCAACACGAAGGGTGGCCGAGGTAATAATCGTGGCCGAGGTAATAAGGATGGAATGTGATCATTATCACTACTGAAATGAAAATCTATGAGCTCTTGAATACGATGATGTTGAAAGGGGAAGAAGGAGAGATTGTGAAACTTGTTTGATTTTGGTTGTTTCTTTCCACATGCATTGGTTAATTGGTTCTATTACTGTCTCTTAATTGTGCACTGTTTGATTGTACTTGGGATAAAGTTTGTTTATACATACTAGTACTATTCCACAGTACTAACGTCCCTTTTGCCGGGGGCGTTACATCTTTTATATGGATGTAGGTGGGTCCATAGCAGGTTGCTCAGCTCGCCATTAGTGGTGCTTTCTCCTCATCCTTTCTCAACTGTACTAGTGATCCCCACTTCCTCTCGGGGCCATGTGTAGTTCATTCCATCTCCTTTTGAGTATACTATGTATTGTAAGGTATAGCCGGGGCCATGTTGCCGGCAAGTATTGTATAAACTCATAGTACTCTTAGAGGCTTCGTAGAGAATGTGTGGGTGTATATATATATTTTGGGCAGTGTTTTTATTTGCTCGTAATCGTGGTCCGTATTGGGAAGTGTTGTATCTATTATGTATGTTTTGGGAAAGTTAGAATATAAATGTGGAATGAGAAAAAGATGGATTTATTGTGGTAATCACACACTTTTAAGATTATCTTAATGTTTCACATAAATAATGTATGTTATAAACACGGGGAAACGCGTTGGGTAGGAAAGGAAAATCAGGTTCGCTTGACTGGGGTCACCCGGTTGAGTGCCGATTGCGTCCCTCGATTTTGGGGCATGACACAATCATCGGTCTACTTGGTCGCAACATCCTTCTTTAGCATCTTAAAGATTGGTTCACAAATGACTGTAGACTGTGCTATAAACCGGGTGATGTAATTAAGCCTCCCCAAGAAACTCATCACATCTTTCTTGTTCCTTGGTGGTGGTAGTTCTTGAATTGCTTTGATTTTCGACGGATCCAATTCTATTCCCCGGTGGCTTACAATAAATCCCAGTAGGAACCCCGAATGCACACTTCGCGGGGTTTAGTTTCATATTTTATTTTCTCAATCTATTGAAGAACTTCCCCAAATTCTCCATGTATCAGCAGCTTTTGATAATGACATCATCCACGTACACCTCGATCTCCTTGTGAATCATGTCATGGAATATGGTGGTCATGGCCCTCATGTAGGTGGCCCCTGCATTCTTTAGGCCGAATGGCATCATCTTGTAATAATACACTCCCCACGGCTTAACGAACGCCGTTTTCTCAGGATTTTCCTCATCCATCCAAATCTGGTGATAACCAGCGAAGCAATCCACGAAGGACTACAATTCATGCTTGGCGCAGTTGTCAATCAGAATATGTATATTTGTCAAGGAGAAGTCATCTTTCTGACTGGCCCGGTTGAGATCCCGGTAGTCGACGCAGACTCTAACTTTCCCGTTCTTCTTTGGCACAGGTCCAATGTTGGCTAACCATGTCGGGTAGTCAACTACCCGGAGAACTTTGGCGTTGATCTACTTGGTAACTTCTTCTTTGATCTTCAAACTCATGTCGGGTTTGAACTTTCTGAGCTTCTGTTTCACCGGTGGACACATTGGATTGGTTGGAAGTTTGTGAGCCACAATAGACATGCTTAGACCAGTCATGTCATCATATGACCATGCAAATACGTCCTCATACTCTTTTAGAAACTCTGTGTATTCTTTCTTTTATGATGGTGACAAATGAATGCTGAAGCGAGTCTCCTTGACATTTTCTGAATCTCCGTGGTTGATAACTTCATTCTCATCCAGGTTTGACTTAGGTCTATTCTCAAAGTTCTCAACTTCTTTGACAATCTCGTCAGGTATGTCTTCTTTATCTGAATCAATGTCCATTTGTTGCGTTGTCTAATTGCATGTCACCGTCATCGGTTCATCAAGACTAGAAATAGTAATGTTGTATAAATATAGTAATGAGAGAAAGTAATAGCAATAAATATCTGATTCGTAAGAGAAATTTAGAAGATGCTTTGATTAATTGAATAACTGTTTTGAACATTGAAGATATTTATTGTAGAAATTGAAAAATGCAGGAAAAGGAAAACCATTTAGTAAATAAAACAGTAAATAATGCTTGTTTTAGCCTTGTTACCCCGAGGCTCGTCGGGCTTTGGTTGTCTTGATAGACTAGTTCTTGAGATATTTCCCCTTGATTACAGTCTGTATGGAAGGTCCTTCCTCCCCCTCCTCCTCGAGAACAACACAACAATCCATATTCTTGTCCGCTATGAACAAATTCCTCATTGCTCCAAGTGCTTCTTCCTCATCTGATCCGTAAATAATGTTGGCCTACTTGAAAGTCTGCTCAAGTTGAGGTATCAGCTGCTCCAAAGTGTAATAGGGACCGCGCCAAGGTGGTGACCAGTCATTGAATTCCCGCCAAGTGTACTCAAACCCCAGACCAAAAGTGGTGCCATGTTTCTTGAGCTTTATATGGTTCGTGATCCCTTGGAAGTTCTTACCGAGCCCTTTACTTGGCTCATATGCTCTCCACTTTAGGATGCTCTTAATCTTTCTATCCCACCACTTGTCCTTGTCGATGGCATTGACCCGCTCAATGTAGTGGTAAGTTCCCCCGCCTAGTTTATTTTGTCAATAACCAAACTAGTCTGACGACTGTAAATGGGGTTGCTACCGTCACCATGAATAATCATCGCTTGGTGGTTCCACTCGAATTTTACCTCCTGATGTAGCGTTGACGCTACGACCCCAACAACATGAATCCAGGATCGTCCCAACAACAGGTTGTAGGATGCTGGCACATCTATCACCTGGAAATCCACTTCGAACCAAGTCAGTCCCATCTGCAGACATAGACTGATATCCCCCATGGTGGACCTCTGAGAACCGTCGAGGGCTTTCCCGTTAATCGCTCCATCCCTTATCTCATGTAGCCCTTTACCCAATTTCTTGAGTGTTATCAATGGACATATGTTAAGACTAGAACCTCCATCGATCAAGATTCTTGTGATGAAATGATCTTCGCATTGCATGGTGATGTGCAGCGCTTTGTTGTGCCCCAATCCTTCAGGTGGTAGCTCGTCCTCATGAAAAGTGATTTTATGACTCTCCAGTACCTGGCCTACCATATTGGCCATTTCTCCGCTAGTGATGTTGTTTGGCACATATGCCTCACTCAACACTTTCAACAAAGAATTTCTATGTGTTTCGGAATTCTGCAGCAGAGAGAGGATGGATATCTGTGCCGGTGTCTTGTTCAGCTGGTCGATGACTGAATACTCCTTAGCATGTACCTTTCTCCAAAGGTCATCAGGACCTGTTTCGATAAGGGGAGGCCGGTTCGCGGCCTGCTTGCTTGACTCAGCCATATGCTTAGGGGTGTAGACCCTACCAGTTCTCGCTATACCCTATGCTGCGACTACTTCCTCAGACCTGACCTTGCCTTTCCTTCTCTCCTCGGCTGTGTAATCCCAAGGGATAGCATTTGAATAGAAGAGTGGTGTGGTTGACATTTCCACCGGAATTGGTGCAGCCATCCTTACTTCAAACGGGATGTGTGTTCGGGGTGGAAAGACTGCGACCTCGAATGGTGCCGGTGCATTTGCTGGAGATACAAACTCAACTTCAATTGGCACTGGTCACTTTGCAGGTGGAGCTGCTTTAAACTCAAATGGTATAGACATATTCACCCAAGTGTCCTCAGATGGTTGAATCTAGACTATGATAGGTTTGAGAGTGACTCCGGGTTTCTTTGGGTCATCGCCTTCTTCGATCAACCCGATTGACCCCTCGGATCCCAATCATCTTCAATTCCAATCATATGGATACCTCTACCCTTATGGTCTGGCAGAGGATTGTCGGAGACATTTGGAGCAGGGTCTTTTGCCACAATAATCTTGTTGTTGATGGTGTGTCCTTTCATGCCGGAATGGTATGCACAGGATTTGTTTGGGTTAGCCCACTGAGAAGGGTTATTAGGGGTGGCGGCATGGATATGTGTGACATAACCAGCGGCTTTGAGGTTCTCATACAGTTGGTCAATGGGCTAAGCTATGGCAGTGTATTACTTTGGAGGGCGGCAATCAAAGTTGGGGCGAGGTCTAGGGAAGTTTTGGTGTGCAGGGGGTGATTGGTTATGGGATGGCTGGGAATTATAAGTATGGTAGATAGGAGTTGGTTGCGAATATCTGGGCGAAGCAGGTTGATATGTAGGCGGTGGAGCTTGGTAGGACGGTGGTGGAGCTTGGTAGTTCGGTGAGGGTGCTTGGTAATTCGGGGTTGGCTGGTATGTGAGTGGAGGTGTTGGATAAGTTTGGTATTTGAATTGGGACTTGGCTCTTTGTACAATCATTACGGCTCCCACGTCTCTCTTCTTAGACACACCACCGGACTGTAAAGCCTTGTTAGAGGCTTGAGGGGCTTCAAAATTTGTTACCATACCGCTTTTAATACCTTCTTCAATCCGCTCATCCAGTTTGGCGATGTTGGAGAACTTGTGGCCTTAAATCATCATTAATCATTCATAATATTGCGGGTCCTGAGCCCAGACAAAGAACTTGTTCATATGCTCTTCCTCTAGAGCAGGTATGACTTTAGCGGCTTCGGACCTCCAGCGAGTAGCATACTCGCGAAAGGTTTCTATTGGTTTTTTCTTCAAATTTTTAATGTAGAAGACATCTGGCGCGTTCTCTGTGCTGAATCTAAACCCGTCCATAAAGTCAAACATCATGCTTACCCAGTTTGACTATTTTTTGGGGTCTTGGCTGATGTACCAAGACAGTGCGTCTCCCTTCAAACTCCTCATGAACAACTTCATGCCGATTCTTTCATCCTTCCCAACACCAACCTACTTGTTGCAATAGGTCCTTAGACGGACTCTCGGATCACCACTACCGTCAAACATTTTGAACTTTCGAGGTTTGTACCCCTCGGGCAGTTCGACATCAGGTTGTATACAAAGGTCTTCATAATTCAACCCTTCAATTCCCTTGGTTCCTTCAACACCTTGGACTCGGCTGGTCAGTTTCTTAAGCTCCTCGGACAGGTTCTTGATAAGTAAGTCCTTTGCGTCAGTCTCTGATGCCTGTGAGATAGACGGAGTGGAGTGGGTCATGGTCTCCACATAGATGGGATTGTTATAGGTGTGGAAATGGTCCTTTGTGGGGTTTTGAGGTTCTTGGATGTGTAGTGGAGTGTTATTTGAGGTGTGGCAAGCATTGCACTGCGTCAGGATAGTTTGGTTCTTTGGGGGAGTGGCGTGATGGTGAGGTGCGAGATGATTTTGTTGTCTTGGGATATTTTGTGGAGGTGCGGGGTTTTGAGAATTTGGAAGGTTGACGTCGGGGACGTTTAGGGAAAATGACAGGTTGGCCAGATTTCGGACTTGATCGAGTTCTTCCTGAAACTTCAACAATTTCTGTTCAACTGATGACATGCTTTCATGCAGGACCTGCATACCTCGGCCATTAGTGGCCTCTACCCGTTCAACCATATTCTCCTTTCTGGTGCCGCTGGACTCTTCCATCTTACTTTTTCCTTTGTCTTTACCCTTAGGAGGACTAGGAGGAAGAGTAGGTGGAGGGCACTTGGATCTTGTGCGATAGGCTGATGATGCCAGAATGCATGAATTAACCTTTGGGGAGGGGAGTAAGAAAAAGAAATAAGAACAAAAGGTAACCAAGTCAGTGAGGATTATGAAAAAGAATATTGGGGTATTTAAACACATAATGCTGAAATGAAAAGCGCGTCCTAAGTTGGGAACCTCTTTGTGCCCGAGGTAGGCCTAGCGACAAATTGATTTGGAGAACATAAAATGCTAAATGCCTCATTTTATTGATAAAAATATAGACAAATCCCAAAATGATAGATGAAAAATAAAAGTCACTAATGGCCATTGGCCTTATTACATTGATAGGGAAAAATAAAGACACTCCTATCTACTTAGTCCTAGAAGGACCTTCCCCAGACTCGGCATTCTTACTTTCCTCGTACAGTTTTCCCATCTCACGAAGTCCCAGCAACAGGTAGTGACGATAGCTTTGTCGCTAGAGTGCAGATCCTCCCACCAACTCAACAGTCTTGGGTGGGTATGGGAGACCATGCCGAATATGGGGACTTCGCGCCTCATTTTTCTGCAAAGCAAATAAGGTTAGGCCCTTACCCCCACCGGACTCGACTATTTAACGTCAATAATTAGCAGGAAGAATTTAGTTCTCCAAATAAATGCACAGAATGTGAGGGCGTCCGTTTGGGTTTAGGGATACCCCAGTGGACTTTAGATAAGGCTATCTTAAAAGCTATCGTGCGACGACACCTTAGCTCCACTAGGTCTGACCATGATTCATGCAACAGTGTGACAGAGTAATATTTCTATGGGGTTTTAGATCGGTACCCTTGAGCGGACAACTCAAAGGGGAAAGGCACGGAACCGTCGAATGCACCGCTGATCGACTAGTTTTACTACAAATAAGCCTTTCTGAATTTAATGGGTAATAATATAGGAAGAGCGCAACCGCTCATCATGCGTTGCTATAGCATTCTGTTTGGCACGAGTGGAGTGTGAATGTTTAGCATGATTATGCAATAATAAGTATTTAAACAAGTTGTCACGTATTTGCACCTTAAAGAAAGTGGTAAAACCAACAGTAACGATTTAAAGCAGTTACAAAAGAAAACAAAGAGACATGTCAGTTTCGTTTTTTGAAGAAAAGTAAATACCCGAAGTAAACAATTAATTGCATGTAAAGGGAATAGGAAAGTGTTCAAGTATTTAAAATAAAGGCACAAATTCACGAAACAATTTGAAATGGTAAAAGCCTGTATATCCCCAGCAGAGTCGCCATGCTGTCGCGCTCCCTTTTTCCTCGCGGAGATCGGGTTTATGACAATGGTTGGGACAACTCTTTCCTTCTGGGAAAGGGGTTTGCATGTTTTTAAGAGTCACCACATAAAGATTTTAACGGTGCGCTAGGGCACCGCAGAGGTTCAATTACATCTACGTTACTAACCAGAGGTTTGGGTAAGTGCTTGAAATTATCCTAAGGGGAAGGTGTTAGGCACCCCTCAGGATCTGCAAGTGTGGTTCCCAGCCAAATGGTTTCGTGAATTTGTACAACTAGCAAATAACAAATAAAGGCTCAAATAAGAGGGGATTTAAGTCTTAAGCATGTAGATGTTTAGAAAATAGTAAAGAAGATTATCTTTTGAAAAGAATTACGAGCTAAGTATATAAAAGGTGTCCTAGGTTTATAATAATATGGATCACATCAATGCAATACCCAGTAATCACTCCTCGAAGAGGGGCTACACGCGGTATTAGCACACCGGTCATCATATCCATATTCTACCCATCCCACCCCGTAAGGTTATTAAAAATGAGTGTTGGTCTAGACCTCTATTGAATGATGTTACCCGTCTTTTCCTATCAGTCCCGGAGGAAATTAGGACTCCTATCCTAAAGGGAGGTTCTAGGCAGACCCTCAGGTTTTAAAGGTAAAATTCTAGGGGGCGCCAGATAACAAACAAGTAGGACTGCAGATAAAGGAAAGCACAAAAAATGGATAAAGGGTCAGGTATTCTTACACACACAGTACACATAAGAAACATGTCTCATACAGGATTAAGGTCCATATTAATTCAGAATCCTAAAGCATGGTATCTAGGTGACAACACAAAGACAAATTACTGCATAACTCAGAGAGGAAGTCTTAATCAGGCTTGCCTACTGGTTTTAAGCATGTTGATAGTTAAACATGATCACGAAGACAATACTGGTTTATTTTTTCTATGTTAATTACCTAACGCTTGCCTAGGTGTAGGATAACATGCAACAATTATTCAGATTTATTAATGAATCTAGGTTGTTTATAGCTAATAACATGAGATTCTAGGCGTTGAAGATTTAGAAGGACTAATTAGCAGTTGATTAGAACATGGGACTATTATGTATTTACACTAAGTGCAGTTAAATAGATATGATCCTATAGCCTGATATCTAATGCAGCATGATGCGTAATAACTTAAATAGGATTTCTAAATGCACATAGAATCATAGTATTATGCACAGTTTCAGGAATAACATAGGTGACAGATTCTTAATGGTTGTTTACCTTGAACAAGATCTCTACTTGTATAGCATGATGAGACATGATTACAGTTTGTTTATCCTACGACAGTACTTCTAGTGAAGTTTCAGAACATGAGCAGAATCACGTAATAGCAACTTATTTTATTATTCATCCTATAGGCAATATTTATAAGCGTAGATGAGATGTTGAATACATACAGATCCTAAGTAGAATTACATCTAATGCATGGCATGGTGTACCTAAACATGGATGCTATTGCGCATAGAGAGAAAATAAACCTAGAAACATGGTCTCTGCCCTTAATTATACTACAACATGCATATCACCCACCCATTTTTTCATTATCCGACCCTAGAGTTGCTTACAATTAATTATTACAGGCCATTGAATACGAATTACACAACTGAAATAGAAGGAAAATAAGAAGTTAACTCTAGGGAGCCTACAGAATAGGCTCAAGTCTCCAGGTCCTCAATGCCAGGTATTATTTCACAACCTTATCATAATCCGGGTGTGTCAGAGTTCCCTAAGGAACTGAAGGGCTCCCGGGCAGTGCTTACACCCAGATTTCATAGCCAAAATAGAGTAAGTGCAGTGTGGAATGGCCAGCCTCTGTGTGTCAAAGTTCAGAGGGAGCTCAAGGGTCCCAACCTAGACATATAAGAGTATATGGGAGAGTGCTTTTTATTTTTAAAAGTTTTAGGTAAGAGAACAAATTTGAGAAAGGGTAAGTAAGAAAAAAAGTTTTGAAGAGGGAACAGAATATAAGTTCAATATCAGACAAAGGACCAGGGATAGTCCAACAATCACAAGCAGGGGTAATGGGATTTGAGGGACAAATATAGAGCATGTAAGGGAAAACATGTCGCAGGCAGAAATTTATAATTGAATTGTTTTAAAAATATATAGAGCCTCGACCTGACCTCGTCACTACTTGACTGGGGTTAGGCTTGGCATTTATGGAGTACCGACTATGAAGTACTCACGACCTTTCCTGCACATGTTTTCCCCATGTGTTGATCCAGGACCAGTACACAGTAAAGTGGCTAGGCGCATCTTAGCAGCTGCTCAGGAGACCGCGAGTTAATTCTGCCGCGTCCGCAGGATCTCACGACTCCCCTTCCTACTGTAGTATAGATATAGGAGATATATAGATACATTTTCCTTATTCCTTTGTATAGAGCTACGGTAGCTCAGAGTTTGTGACTTTGTGATATTTCGAGTTTTGGGAAAGTAAAAGTTGTAAATGCTGAGCGGCTAAAATTTTATAGTATTGCTTCTTCTTTATTGTTTCTATTATTTTTTTGCCTTATTTTCCTCAAATTTTAGGCTTACATAGTCGTAGAGAGTAGGTGTCATCACCAGACCGTTCGGAGGGTAATTCGGGTCGTGACAAGTTGGTATCAGAGCGTCTAGGTACTTAGGAGTCACAATTCACAAGCCGTTTAGTTAAAGTCTCACGGATCGGTGCGGAGACGTCCGTATCTATCTTTGAGAGGCTATGTAACTGTTAAGAACAATCAAATTCTTTGGAATTATTTATCGTGCTAGTTACTGTCATAAAATTCTAAACTCTATTATATTCTTGCTTGCAGATGGTTCGTACCCATACCGGACGTACTGTTTACTAGGCACCCGAGCCCCCAGTTAGAGCCACCAGAGGCAGGGGCCGGGGCAAAGGACGAGCACGTGGTGCAACCCGAGCACCGACTAGAGTAGAGGTACAGGAGCCCCCAAAAACTACAGTTGGAGGGCACAGGAGTTCCCTACTATTACTCCAGTTCTCCAGGAGACATTAGCTCAGTTCTTGAAGGCCTTCAGTACTCTGTCTCATGCGGGACTACTCCCGATAGCTCCAGCTACATCCCAGGCCGGGGGAGGGACACAGACTCCCACAGCCCGTACTCCTCAGCAGAAGGTTCATATTGGGAAGGTTCCAGAGTATATTCCTATGCCGCCAGCAGCTCCAGCTCAGCATGAGACTAGGATAGTTGTTCCTGAGGTAGAGCATCTCCGACTTGAGAGGTACAAGAAGTACCACCCACCTGAGTTCAGCGGACTAGCTTCGAATGACGCCCTGGGGTTTCTCGAGGGGTGTCATCGCATTCTCCACACTATGTGTATTATGGAGACGAGTGGGGTTTCTTTCACTTCTTTCCAACTGAGGGGAGCAACTTATCAGTGGTGGCGTGATTTTGAGCTTAGTAGTCCGGACGAGGCAGCTTCACTTACTTGGGGTCAGTTCTCCGATATGTTCTTACTTGAGTTTGTCCCTTAGAGCTTTAGGGATTCTTGGCGTGCGGAGTTTCAGTAGCTACGTCAGAGTATGCAGTCCGTTACAACGATTTGGCTCGCCATGCACCAGCTTTGGTTGTCATTGTAAGAGAGAGGGTCCGACGCTTTATTGAGGGACTCCACCCCAGTATTCGGGCCAGCATGGCCAGAGAGTTGGAGACTGGTATTACTTACAGCAGGCCGTGAGTATTTCCCGAAGGATTAAGACTATGTTAGACCGGGACAGGGAGGAGAGAGAGGCCAAGAGGTCTCGAGAGATTGGTAATTTTTCAGGAGCCCGTGCACCAGCAGCACGCTATGGTAGGGGTTTTGTGAGTCGCCCCATTCTTTCATCTCTCGCAGCAGCCAGAGGTATTCCAGTTCCTTCTAGACTTCAGGAGCCTTATTATGCACCACTAGTATATTAGGTTCCTCCTGCTCGAGGTGCTATCAGTCGAGCAGGCCAATTCCGAGTTAGCAGCAGCCTCCACATCCTCCGAGGGGTTGTTTTGAGTGTGGTGACCCTTGTCATATGATCAGAGATTTCCCTAGATGAGGAGTGGTGCACCACCTCAGACTTATCAAGTTCCACATCTTCCACTATGTTCCCCAGCTTTTCTTCGAGCCCCAGCTGCTACCACACCACCTCAGGGAGTTCGAGGTGGAGGTCGGGGAGGTCGAGGTCGCCCTAGAGAGGGAGGCCAGGTCAGGTACTATGCTCTTCCAGCCTGATCCAAGGCCATTGCTTCAGATTCACTCACTACACGTATTGTTCCCGTTTGTCATAAGGATGCATCGGTATTATTTGACCCATGCTCTACATATTCGTATGTATCTTCTTATTTTGCTTCACATCTAGGGATATCTCGAGATTCTTTGAGTTCCCCCATTTATGTTTCTACTCCTGCGGGAGATTCTCTTGTTGTGGACTGCATATATCGGTCGTGCTTGATTGTTATTAGTGGTTTTGAGACCAGGGCTGACTTACTATTACTCAACATGGTAGATTTTGATGTTATATTGGAACGGACTGGCTATCTCCCTACTATGCTATTCTTGATTGTCTCACCAAGACCGTGACGCTGGCTATGCAAGGTTTACTAAGGCTGGAGTGGAGAGTTTCCTTAGAGTATACTCCCCGCCGAGTCATTTCTTTTCATAAGGCTCAGCGGATGGTTGAAAAGGGGTGTGATGCGTATTTGGCTTATGTGAGAGATGTTAGTGATGAGACCCCTACAACTGAGTCAGTTCCAGTTGTCAGGGACTATCCTGATGTATTTCCAGCTGATCTTCCGGGTATGCCGCCCGATAGATACATTGATTTCGGCATTGACTTGTTGTCGGGCACTCAACCCATTTCCATTTCTCCCTATCACATGGCTCCTCCTGAGTTGAAGGAGTTGAAGGATCAGTTACAGGAGTTACTTGAAAAGGGGTTCATCAGACCCAGTGTATCACCTTGGGGCGCTCTGGTGTTATTTGTGAAGAAAAAGTATGGCTCGATGCGTATGTGTATTGACTACCAGCAACTGAATAAGGTGATAGTGAAGAATAGGTACCCATTGCGTCGCATTGATGATCTATTTGACCAGCTATAGGGTGCTAAGGTGTTCTCCAAGATTGATTTGCGTTTGGGTTATCATCAGTTTAAGATTCAGAAGCTGGATATCCCGAAGACTGCCTTCAGGACTAGATATGGCCACTATGAGTTCCTTGTTATGTCATTTGGGTTGACCAATGCCCCAACAGCCTTCATGCACCTGATGCACAACATATTTCGGCCTTATCTTGAAACTTCATCATTGTGTTTATTGAAGACATTCATGTATATTCTAAGTCCTAGGAAGACCATGAGCAGCACTCGGGGACTGTGCCTCAGACATTGAGAGAGAAGAAGTTGTATGCCATATTTTCGAAGTGTGAATTTTGGCTTGATTCTGTGGAATTCCTAGGCCATATGGTGTCTTAAAATGGGATCAAGGTAGATCCGAGGAAGGTGGAGGCTGTGCAGAGTTGGCCCAGACCGTCCTCAGGTACTGAGATTCACAGTTTCCTCGGTTTGGCTAGGTATTATCGCCGTTTTGTGGAGGGTTTACATCCATTTCAGCGCCCATGAACAGACTGACCCAAAAGGGTGCACCTTTTATATGGACTAAGGAGCGTGAGGAGAGCTTTCAGAAGCTCAAGACAACCCTGACTACAGCTCAGTGTTAGTATTACCCACAGGTTCAGGGTCCTATGTAGTCTATTGTGATGCTTCGATGATTGGCCTAGGAGCGGTGTTGATGCAGGACGGTAGGGTGATTGCCTACGTGTCCAGGCAGTTGAAGGTGCATGAGAAAAACTACCCTGTTCATGATCTAGAGTTGGCAGCGATTTTTCACGCCCTGAAGATATGGCTTCATTATTTATAGGGTGTTCCCTGTGAGATATTCACGTATCACCAGAGTTTGCAACACATATTCAGGTAGAAGGATCTCAATTTGTGCTAGAGTAGGTGGTTGGAGTTGATAAAGGACTATGATATCACTATATTATACCACCCGAGGAAGCCCAATGTGGTGACCGACGCCTTGAGTCACCGGGCGGAGAGTTTGGGGAGTTTGGCATATCTTCATGCAGCTGAGAGGCCTCTAGCCTTAGATGTTCAGTCCTTAGCCAGTCAGTTTGTGAGATTGAATCTTTTTGAGCCTTGCCGGGTATTAACTTGTGTGGTTGCTCGATCTTCCCTTTATGACCGTATCAGAGAGCGCCAGTATAATGATCCCCACCTTTTGGTTCTTCAGGATAGAGTCCGGCTGGGTGATGCCAGGGATATAATCATAGGTGATGACGGGGTGATGAGGATGCAGGGCCGTATTTCTGTACCCAACGCAGATGGGCTTCGGGAGTTGATTCTTAAGGAGGCCCATAGTTCGCGGTATTTGATCACGCTCAACTATGTCTAATAAAAGACTGAGCGGGCGTTGCAAATATAATCCGGGGTATTACGCCCAGAGTCGATCCCACAAGGAATTTACGTATCAAGTAATTCGTCAGAATACGTAACTCTTACTCAATCAATTCTCTCAATATNAACGTAGTTGAACAAATAGAGATTAATCAACCAAAATATATTAATATCACAACAAATTCATCCCCAACGGGTTCTACCAAAACCCTAGATTAAAGAAGTTAGCTAGACATGTTCATAAGAACCCAAAATAGCTTGCATACTTGAACTACAATGTAATGAATAAAAGATGTAAACATCAATGTTTTTGTCTCTCCAATGGTTTTCTCTCTTCAAATCCTTCGTCTGCCTTCCAATCCCCGTTAAGTTGTGTTTTAGGAATCTATTTATATGTTTAGGACAAACCTTAAACGTGTAGGAGACTTCTATTCCACCCGGGAAACACTTAAACTCGTCAAAACTCGGAATTGACCGGAACCAGGGAACCAGGCGTTTGGAGCCAAACGCCCCCTTAAAGCCAGGCTGGCCCTGGCGTTAGGGGGGCGTTTGCCTCCTAAAGCCAGGCCCGCCCTGGCTTTAAGGAGGCGTTTGGAGCCAAACGCCCCCTTAAAGCCAGGCTGGCCCTGGCGTTAGGGGGGCGTTTGCCTCCTAAAGCCAGGCCCGCCCTGGCTTTAAGGAGGCGTTTGGAGCCAAACGCCCCCTTAAAGCCAGGGCAGGCCTGGCTTTAGGAGGCAAACGCCCCCCTAACGCCAGGGCCAGCCTGGCTTTAGGAGGCAAGCGCCTGGATAAGGCCAGGGTGTTCCCTCTTCACCACTCACGCGTATTTTCGACGTATTTGCATCTATTTAGCTTGGTTTCAATCTCCAATTCACCTACACATGAAATAAACTCCATTAAGTACATTAAAAGTGTATTTTTATCATTAATGCACATAAACTGTAAGGCATATAACATGTTAACCTATGAATTCTAGTCTCGCATCAGTATTCCATCATCCAGATAGTGCGAAGATGTACCAGGATCTGAGACAACACTATTGGTGGTGAAGGATGAAGAAGGATATAGTGGAGTTTGTAGCAAAGTGTCTCAACTATTAGCAAGTGAAATATGAGCATCGAGACCGGAGGGTTACTTCAGCAGATTCAGCTTCTAGAGTGGAAGTGGGAGCGGATCACCATGGACTTTGCGGTTGGTTTTCCTTGGACTTTGAGGAAGCATGATGCTATTTGGGTGATTGTGATTCGGCTGACCAAATCAGCCCATTTCATTCTAGTGCTGACTATATATTCATTTGAGAGGTTGGCTGAGATTTATATCAGAGAGATTGTTCGCCTCCACGGTATTGCAGTATCTATCATTTCACACAAAGGTACACTGTTCACGTCACGGTTCTGGAGAGCAGTTCAGAAGGAGTTAGGCACCAGGGTAGAGTTGAATACAACTTTTCATCCTCAAACGGACGGGCAATTTGAGTGCACGATTCAGATTCTCGAGGATATTCTACGTGCCCGTGTGATAGATTTTGGAGGGTCATGGGATCGATACATGCCATTTGCAGAGTTTTCTTATAATAACAGCTACCATTCCAACATTCAGATAGAGCCGTATGAGGCTTTGTATGGTGATGGTTAGCTTAAAGTGTATATATTTCTATGTATATCACCTCATATTTTACTTTTGTTTCGTGATTTTTAGATGTTAATTATGATAGTTTATATTAATTTGATGTTTTTTTATGTTTAGGAATGATTCGGGATCAATTGGAGGCGAAACGTGCGAAGTTAGACCCAAAATAGACGAAATCGGGAAAATTGCAAGTTTGGGTGCCACAAGTAGCGCCCAGCACCATCTGTGGCGCTGTGGGAAGTACCTAAATATGGGGCAGCGCCCTGGTGGGTTCCGGCGCTAGTCAGGGTTCCAGTGACGAGAATTTTTCCTATTTTGCCCGGGACACGGTTATTTCGGCCCTAAACCTACCCAAGTCTAAGCTTATTTTTGAAGGGGAGGGGGGGGGGACACTACTTTGGAGGAAAAACACACACGGGATCATTAGGAAGCAAAGGATTCTCAGTTTTCTTCATCTTTTTCTAATATTTACAATTAATTCAACATTTATGCAATTAATTGATTTAAGCATGAGGGCTAAACACACATTGTTCCGGGGTTGTGATTTAGCCATGAATATTATTATTCGAGATTAGTTTAACCTTGATTATAGTTCACTCAATATATGGTTATTTCTTCAATTATGTGATTAATTGCTTCATTTTCTGGCCAGCATTTAGGTTCTATATAATATCTCTGTTATGCTTGGGAAATTCGTATATAGATTAGAGAAGAATTGAAGAGAGCGCGATCATAACCCTTCAGGGGAGCGGATTTGTGGTTAGGATAGGAATATACCTAGTCACCATGATTAATTAAATATCGTAATCTTAGTGCATTCTGATAGATTAATTTCAT
This sequence comes from Nicotiana knightiana, assembly GCA_005239525.1. Taxonomy (NCBI): domain Eukaryota; kingdom Viridiplantae; phylum Streptophyta; class Magnoliopsida; order Solanales; family Solanaceae; genus Nicotiana; species Nicotiana knightiana. The sequence goes on along the minus strand of ML404348.1, from coordinate 154,567 downwards.
AGTAATATAGGCGTCAATCTATTGAGAATAGGCGAGTAGTGCTTCGAGAGAAGGCTATGAGAGAATTTATCGATTAATTAGCAACCATGAGTTAATTATATGAAGGGGAGATTTAATAAGAATGCAATACGAGTGGTGAATTTATCACAAGCCCGGAATATTTGTCTTTACTGAATACACAACAATACTCTTGTTACATGATAATTAGTTATTTCGTAGAATCGTAGTATAAAATAGTTACATTCATTGATTTTTATTTTTGCTTGAGTAAATAACAATTACAATGTATTAGTGAGTATTCTACACAAGTCTCTATGGGTTCGACACTCGATTTATCATTATATTACTTGTAGGACCACGTATACTTGCGTGTGCGTTTGGGACCAACAAGTTTTTGGCGTTGTTGCCGGGAACTTCAATATAGACTACTTCCTAGTTTTTACATTAATTGTTTGTTTTGTTTAGTCTAACGTTACTTGATTGTTACTCTAATATCAGGAATTTTGAGTGAATGCGTAGGGTCAGAAGCCAGGACAAACTTGACGTCTTTAACCTCGAACCTGAGAGAACATTTCACAGGAGGTTGAGGGAAGCAAGGGATACAGACAATATTCAGGACCTCATTCAAATTCCTGTGAACATGGCTGTTCAGGAGGTAGCAATGCCAAGTATTGCTAATGTTACCTCCAGCATCATGAAGCCCAGAATCACTGGGCACTTTGAGCTGAAACAGAGTATGATCCAGCTGCTTCATGCAAACAGGCAATTTATAGGTCTTCTACATGAGGATCCGCAGCAGTACATTCTGAACTTCTTGGAGATTAGTGATACTTATATCATTAACGGGGTCACGCCAGATTATGTGAGGCTCACACTTTTCCCATTCTCTCTGTTGCACGAAGCAAAGCGATGGCTAAAGGTAGAACCAGCTAATTCCATTACAACATAGAGTGATTTGGCGAGAAAATTTCTGGCAACGTTCTTCCCTTCCAGCAAGACTGCAAAGATCAGAAGTGAGATAGTCTCCTTTAAACAAAAAGTAGGCGAATATTTATATTCAGCATGGGAAAAGTTCAAGGGGATACTCAGAGACTGTCCTCATCACAATCGGACAAACAAAGTGTTAGTTCACACTTTCATTGAGGGGCTCCATCCCCAAACAAAAAATGTGGTAGATGCAGCAGCCGGAGGTCAGGTATTGGAGAAGAATTATGATGAAATATTTGCATTATTGAATAAATTCTCCAAAAGAAATCCAGACTGGCAAGGTGATATGGGAAGGAATGTAGTCCAGAAGTCACCAAGGGTTCTTGAATTAGATGTTGTCTCAGAATTGTCAGCACAGATCTCTACATTGACTAATCAAGTCAATCAAATGACCTTGATCATTAACAAACAAAAATCTCAACCACTGCAACAAGCCCAGCTAGTGCAACCAGTGCAACAGATTCAAGTATTTTGTGAAGTCTGTGGAGAGGGTCACATGAGCAATTTAGGCCCAGGAAATCCAGAGTCTGTATATTTTGTGGGTAATGTGAATCGGGGCCAAACATGGGGACACTTACAATCCCAACTGGAGGAACCACCCAAATTTCTCTTAGGGTGGAAATCAAGGCAATCATAATCAATATCGGCCTCAAGCACCTCAACAACAATACAAACCACTTCAAGCTGAACAACAAGCTAGATTTTAAGAGATTATGAAGAGAATGATGAACGACCAACTTGCTTTCAATCAGAAAATAATGGCTGATCACCAGGCCCAAGCAGCAACAATGAGAAATTTGGAATGCCAACTGGGACAACTTGCTAGTGCCCAAAATACCAGACCAGTAGGAGCTCTTCCTAGTGATACTGAGCCTAATCCCAAGGCTCAAGTCAATGCACTTACCTTGAGAAATGGAAGAATACTAGAAGAAGTTCCAAAGTCAAAGAAGAATACAACTCATCCTGAAGGAGAATTGGTTCCCAAGCCAGTTGATGGGAATGAGAAAGAAAGTAAAGGACCCGAGCCAGTACTTGAAACAAGGCCACCACTTCCGTTTCCACAAAGAATGCAGAGGCAAAAATATGATACTAAGTACAAGAGATTCCTAGATATGTTAAGCCAAGTGAGTGTTAATTTGCCTTTGGTTGAAATTTTACAAGAAGTGCCTAAGTATACGAGGTATCTCAGAGATATTGTGGCAAACAAACAAAGAAATACAGAGTTCGAAACAATTGCACTTACTTAAGAGTGCAGTGCCAGGGTTCAGACTAAATTTCCTCCTAAGTTGAAGGATCCTGGGAGTTTCACAATTCCTTTATATCTTGGAAAACAAGAAGTTGGTAGAGCCCTTTGATGCCCTCTTCTTTGTTCAAGAAACTCATATTGGGGGTGCTTAGACCTACCACAATTACTCTACAGTTAGCAGATATGTCACTAGTTATGCCAGAAGGAATTATTGAGGATGTGTTAGTTCGAGTGGGGAAAGTTTATTCTCCCTGCTGACTTTATTGGTCTTGATTACGAGGCAGATGAGGAAGTGCCCATTATTTTGGGGCGACCATTCTTAGCTACTGGTGGAGCAAATATTGATGTGAGGGCAGGGAAGTTAAAAATGAGAGTTGACGATGAGGAGGTTACTTTTAATGTGTACAAGACACTTAAAATCCCAAAGCATCATGAGGACCTGTGCATGATTACTGTGGTCGACATGAAGGGGATAGAGCAGAGTCCTTATGTGAATATCAGTGAGCCAGAGGAGGTGGCGTTGCAAGTTGAGGGTGTAAAGATAATTGAGAAAAGAGAAAGGGATGAAAAAGGAGATTCGTTAAGAGCGTGCAAAAAGGCTAGGCTTCATGTGAGAAAGAAGAAGAGAAAGCGCCCAGCCTGAGCAAAGTAGCAGAGTCGTGCCACGATTATAAATAAGGTGCTTGTTGGGAGGCAACCCATCCTGTATATCTTTTATTTTTTAAAACTTTTTTAAGTGTCGAGTTTTGTGTTGTTTTTATTTTGCAGAGTAGGGGAAGTCTGAGTACCCAAAGTTGAAGATGATGGGCATGCTTGAGCTTAAGTGTGGGGTCATCCCGACCTTAAACATTGAGAATCATGTCCGAGCTAGGCCCGAGACGATCTCAAGGAGTATTTCTCACCTTTGTTTTAATGTTTTTTTTGTGATCATGCATCGAAGACTATGCATAACATAAGTGTGGGGTGGGGAAACTACTTTATGAGATGTAATTGTATAAGATTATTGTTTTTTTAGAAAAATCTTGGATTTTTCCCAACGATGGATCTGTTGGACAATTTTCTTGAGGGATAAAGTCCGATAAAAAAAATTCCAAAAAGATTTTTTAGGATAGTTAGGTAGTATCCCTTGGTTTTTCATTTGGCACCGGTTCTTTTCCAAGGGTGTAACCTGAACGAGCACTTAAATGTTTTTTAGAGTAGTTAGGAAGAAACTGAGTAACTTAGAAATACCCTTTGACATGTTTGGTGTTGGCATATTAGGTTATGACATGCATTCCGTTTTCCCTTGTATTTGGTTTGACTTGTGATGCCTAAGAAAAATTAAATAGCCTATTGTGTGACACCTTAGCTCAGTTGCTTGACTTGAATGCCACATAGTATGACATTGCTTAATTCTCTAAAATTTGTGTGTTTTCTTGACTTGAGAGTTGAATAAAACCGTTTGTGATTGAGTCATGTGCAATGTGTGAGTGAGGTTTAGTGATTTTCTATGCTATCATGTGTAGTATAGAATTTGCCCCGTGTGTTAATCGAAGCGAAATTGTAGGTTATGCTAGTCTAGGAGATGACGTAGGCCTTTTTCTTGTTTGATCATGGACGTGCTTGTCACATTTAAATTACATTTTCCATTGCTAGCCCCCTTGATCCTTTGACCTTTTCTTTGGTTCCCACATTACAAGCCGTACCCCTATTTTATTATTAAATTGATATTTTTGCACCTTTACCTCGTAAGGCACTTAGTCGCTAAAAGAAGTAAGGTGAGATATTGGGGAGTAGCTTTTGGGTGGATCCATAGAAGGGCCCGTTTTTGCACTAAATTGTATTCAAAAGTCACTAGCCATTGAATCTTCATGTATGGAGTGTGTATACGAAAGAAAAAAAAAAGAGAGAAAAAAAAATGATAGTAAAAGTATGTACAAAAAGATACACACCTCCAATTCTTATTAATTTGTGCAAGTGAAAATATAGAAGTGCTTAATGTAAAAAAGGGCTATGTTGAATATGTATTGTGGCAAGGGAATTTATTGAGAAGAATATGTGTGGATTTGTGAAAGTAGTGTATTAAAGTGCTTAGGAGGGTTAGTCACTATTCCTAAATATATCCTACTCGTCCCTTAGCCTACATTACAACCTTCAAAGTCCTAATTGATCCTAGACTTGGCTAGCTTAAAATAGTGGAGATCTACACTAAGAGCAAGCTTATGGTACGACTACGGGATGCATATGAATTCTTTGTGAGAGTGAGTCAAATTGTGTTCAATTGTGTGATGTCCTTAAATTATATTCAAAAAAGCATATTTGAATGTGGGGACTAGTTATATTCACTATTGTGTTTGTTGGTGAGGGCACATGATTTCATGAACGACCGGTAATGTTGTAAACTTTCTTATTGGGTAGGTGCATGAATTAAGAAGGCTTAGTGGTTGCAAGTTGACTCTTGAGGTTGGGTGGTTGCAATTAGCTTGTTGGTATGATTGAATAAATTGTTATACTTGGGCATGTTTAAAGAAGGGGAAGAATGTGAAATTTTGTATGTTCATACTTGATTGCCGGTATTGATCATAGTCAAAGGGTAAGGTGTGTGATTGAAAAGTAAAATACTCCTTGTTAATGAACTTTGTACGTGTTGAAGGGTAGTGGATCGTCCCATTGCTCGAGGACGAGTAAGAGTCTAAGCGTGTGGTGTTGATGTCTAACTTAAAGTGTATATATATTTATTTGTATATCACCTCATATTTTAATTTTGTTTTGTGAGTTTTAGATGTTAAATATGATGATTTATATTAATTTGAAGTGTTTTTATGTTTAGGAATGATTCAGGATCAATTGGGGGCGAAACGTGCGAAATTAGAGCCAAAACGGACGAAACCGGGAAAATTGCGAATTTGGGTGCCACAGGTAGCGCCAAACCACATGTGGCGCTGTGGGAAGCACCTAAATATGGGGAAGCACCCAGGTGGGCGAACGGAGCTAGCCAGGGCGCCGGTGACGAGACTTTCCTATTTTGCCCGGGACACGGTTATTTCGACCCTAAACCTACCCAACACGTATAAAAGCAAGTCTAAGCTTATTTTTGAAGGGGGGATGCCACTTTGGAGGAAAACCACACACGGGATCATTAGGAAGCGAATGATTCTCAGTTTTCTTCATATTTTTCCAGTATTTACAATTAATTCAACACTTATGCAATTATTTGATTTAAGCATGAGTGGATAAACACCCATTATTCTGGGGTTGTAATTAAGCCATGAATATTGTTATTCGACATTAGTTTAACCGTGATTATAGTTCACTCAATATATGGTTGTTTCTTCAGTTATGTGTTTAATTTCATAATTTTCTGGCCAACATTTAGGTTCTACATACTATCTATGTTATGCTTGGGAAAGCCATATAAAGATTAGAGAAGAATTGAAGAGAGCGCGATCTTAACCCTTCAGGGGAGAGGATTTGTGGTTAGGATAGGAATATACCTAGTCACCGTGCTTAATTAAATGTCGTAATCTTAGTGCATTCTGATAGATTAATTTCATAGGAATATAGGCGTTAATCTATTGAGAATAGGTGAGTAGGGCTTCGGGAGAAGGTTATGAGAACATTTATCGATTTATTAGCAACCATGAGTTAATTATATGAAGGGGAGATTTAATTAGAATGCAATACGAGTGGTGAATTTATCACAACACTAGAATATTTGTCTTTACTGAATACACAACAATACTCCTTTACTTGATAATTAGTGATTTCGTAGAATCATAGTATAAAATAGTTACATTCCTTGTTTGGCTTGAGTAAATAACAATTATAGTGTATTAGGGAGTAGTCTACACAAATCTTTGTGGGTTCGACACTCGATTTATCATTGTATTACTTGTACAGCCACGTATACTTGCGTGTGCGTTTGGGACCAACATATGGTAGGCATTGCAGGTCTCCAGTGGGATGGTTTGAGCCGGGCGAGGCCCGATTTTTGGGTGCAGACTTGGTTCAGGATGCCCTGGACAAGGTGAAGGTGATTCAGAAGAGACTTCGCACAGATCAGTCCAGGCATAAGAGCTATGCGGACCGGAAGGTTCGTGACTTTGCATTTATGGCTGGTGATTGGGTTTTCCTTCGGGTATCGCCTATGAAGGGCGTCATGAGGTTCCGGAAGAAAGGCAAGCTGAGTCCGAGATTTATTGGCCCTTTTGAGGTGTTGCGCTGTGTTGGGGAGGTTGCTTATGAGCTAGCCCTACCTCCCAGCCTAGCAGGAGTTCATCCGTTGTTCCACGTCTCCGTGCTTTGGAACTATCACGGTGACCCGACTCATGTTTTGGATTTCAGCTCAGTCTAGTTGGAGAAGGATCTATCATATATTGAGGAGCCTGTGGCTGTATTGGACAGGCAGATAAGAAAGCTCCAATCGAAGAATATTGCCTCAGTTAAGGTTCAGTGGAGGGGTCAGGCAGTCGAGGAGGCAACTTGGGAGACCAAGCAGAACATGCGGAGTCAGTACCCTCATCTTTTCCCAGCTTCATGTATGTTTCTATAATTGTTCGAGGACGAACGATTTTCTTAAGAGGGGGAGGATGTAACGACCCGGTCGGTCATTTTGAGAGTTAGCGCCCCGATCACATAATAACCGATTCTCCCATGTCTATTTATGTTATTGGAACTTGTCCGAGAGTTGAGTAATGAAATTCGGAGTGATTTTCGACACATAGCCCATAAATGTGGAATTTAGCTTTAGAAATCAGGCCGTAGCTAGAGCTGTGTGAAGACAGATCTGGAATGGAATATTGTCGACTCTGTTAGCTCCGTTGGGTTGTTTCAGGTTTAGGAGTATGTTCGGAATGTGTTTTCAAGGTCGGTTGTAGATTTAGGCTTGAATTGGCGAAAGTTAGAATTTTGGCAATTTCGGCCGAGAGGTGAAATTTTGATATCGGACTCGAAATGGAATTCCGAAAGCGACAGCAGATCTGTAATGCCAATTGTGACATGTGCGCAAAATTTGAGATCATTCGGATGAGTTTTGATGTGTTTCGGCATCGGATATGAATTGTAGGAATTTGATAAGTTCTTAGGCTTGAATCTATGCATAATTAATGATTTTGATATTATGAGATGTGTTTTTAAGGCTCGACCATATTTGAACAAGGTATTAGGATCAGTTGGTAGATTTGGTAGAGGTCCCGGGGGACTCGGGGTTGCTTCCGATGCCGAATGGGTGAATTAGGAACTTTAAGAGCAACTTAACCATTTCTGGTTCTGGTGTCTCGCACCTACGATGGTTTTTCCGCAGGTGCGAAGGGGGTGCATGCAGGTACTGACGTAGTTCAGGCTGGCCAGAATTGCAGGCGCGGAAGAATATCTGCAGGTGTAGAGCAGCACCTACAACCCAGCCACCGCAGGTGCGACCCCAGGTCTTTTAATGAGTTTTCACACTTGTGAATGTGTTTTCACAGGTGCGGCACCACAGGTGCGGTCCTAGAGTCACAGGTGCGAAATCCCTGGGCTGGTTATACCAAAATCTGAGGGTTTGAAATTCATAACTCCAAATTCGATTAATAGCTCGGGATTTGGCGATTTCAGTGGAATTTGAAAAGGAGAATCATAGGTAACGTTTTCTAACCTTAATCCATCTATATATCAATAATCTCTATCATTTTCCTCAATCTAATCAATGAAATTGGATGAAAAACCATGAAATAGGGATGACACTTCCCCAAGTAGAAATCTGAGGATTTAGGGAGATTTAAACGTCGTATTTTGTTGATTCTTGTTTGAATGAGTTCATGAGCGAATGGGTGTTCGGGAAGTATAATTTTTACCCTATTCCGAGATGTGGGCCCGGGGGACTTTTCTGGGCTAATCTCCTAATTTTGGCGTATTAGCTTAGAAATAATTAGCTATTTATTTCCTTGAAGTGATATTTATATTATGCAATTGAATTGAACAGATTTAGGCCACCCGAAGTCGGATACTCGTGGCAAGAGCGTGGTATTGAGTTGATTAGCGCAGTCAAGGTAAGTGGCTTGCCTAACTCTGTGTTGGGGACTTCCCCTTAGGTCTTTTATACTGATTTTTATTACGTGGACGTCGTGTACGTGAGGTCACGAGTGCGTACACGGGTCATTGTTGCTAAAATTCCATTTTTCCTTCCTTGCCATCACTCATTTTCATTCATATATTACTATTCTTGTCTTAACTGAGTAGTTAGCTTAAGAATAAGCATGCCTACCTGTCCTTACTTCATTTCCTCTTATTTGCTACTAGTTGCACCATGCTTAGGTAGTTTTATTCTATTCTTGCCTGTTGCTTTGCCTGAACTGTTTAATTATGTCGTATCTGACATACTTCTGCATTGCATATTTAAATTGGGACTACGGACCGAGATCCGAGAGCTTTCCCCCTGTACTGAAATGCATATTTAAATTGGGACTACGGACGGAGATCCGGGAGCTTTCCCCATGTACTGCATAGAATATTTAAATTGGGACTCCGGACTGAGATCCGGGAGCTTTCCCCTTGTACTGCATTGCATATTTAATGTTGAGATATATGCTATGCTGGGCCGAGGGCTCTCTTTCTGTTATTAATTCTTCCAATTTCCATTAGTCCTATTTATCAGTGCTTATCTATATTTCACTGTTTTAAATTTATAATTGACTTGTTTTAAATCTCTGTAGAGCCTCGACCTGACCTCGTCACTACTTGACTGGGGTTAGGCTTGGCACTCACGGAGTATCGACTGTGGAGTACTCACGCCCTTTCCTGCTTTCCCCATGTGCAGATCTAGGTACCAGTACACATTACAGTGGCTAGGCACATCTTAGCAACTGCTCAGGAGACCGCGAGATAATTCTTCCGCGTCCGCAGGATCTCACGAGTCCCCTGCCTACTCTAGTATAGATATTGGAGATATATAGATACATTTTCCTTATTCCTTTATATAGAGCTACACTAGTTCAGAGTTTGTGACTTTGTGATGTTCCGGGTTTTGGGAAAGTAAAAGCTATAAATGCTGAGCGGCTAAAATTTTGTAGTATTTGTTCTTCTTTACTGTTTCTATTATTGTTTTTTTTTCGCAAATTTTGGGCTTACCTAGTCATAGAAACTAGGTGTCGTCACGAGACCGTTCAGAGGGTAATTTGGCTCGTGACACATTGTTAGTAAAACATAGTCTCATCTTGCTCTCCTCCTCATGAATTTGATATTGATGTTCTGCTATTAATGCTCCTTCTAACTTCTTATGTGTACACTGCTGTTCCCTCTCCATTCTTAGTTTCTTGCAACTCGAACTCTCAAATGTGGACATTGCATTTCGTCACTATTCACCAACTTTGTACCTTGAGTATCAAGATTTTAAAAAATGGGACACTCTATATTACCAACATTGAGTGCATATTTTGCCAAGTGACATGCTAAAATGTTGCCTTCCCTATAAGTGTGAGTTACTATTACATTGGCTTTATTCTTAACCCCCCTTAATTTCCTCAACCATTCCCAAATAACCCATGGTTCTTTCCACTCTCCTTCTATCACATTTCTCAGCAGCATAGAGTCAGTATTTAGTTCGATTAGCACATAATCATTATCCACACAAAAGTCAAAGATTCTAGGATTGTTGTAGCTTCAGCAAATTGAATTTGATCTTTCTTGAATTTCCTTGCCACTGGTATACACTTTGTTTCCTTCTTCATTTTTCAGCACAAAACCAATCGAACTTCTTTCGGGATTGCCACTCCATGCCCCTTATGTATTAACTTTGATCCATCCTTGAATTGGCAGCTCCCACCGTACCTTAGTATACTTCAAGATAGGTGTATATTGTTCCAACATTCTGATCATGTCTGGCCACCTACGAGGAATGTTATGAATGTTTTGCTTCTTAAGCTTGACAAGTGATTGCATAGTTGTGGAAATCTGGTAGATAACTCTGTTCACAGTGATTGCTTCCCCATACTTGTAACCATTTCTTCTTTTTCCACAATTCCCATATGATCACTGATGGTAATGCTTGCATGATATGTTTCAATCTATGAAAACTTTAGTTGTCCAACACTTAACAATAGCTTGGTGTAATGTGATCCCTTCTAGTGATATTCCTGCGTGCCCACTGAAATATTTCCACACTATTTTAGCAGCATATGATGTATAGAACAAGTGTTGCATTGTCTCTTCTTTTGGTTCAGCACAACACCAACATTTTGATGCCATTAGATATCCCAATTTTCTGAAAAAATCATCAAGCGGAAACTTATTTCTCCAAACTTTCCACATAAAGAAACTTATCTTAAAAGGAAGCCATTTCACCCATATATTCCTATAAGCATTGCATGGTTCTTCCCTCATTCGTAAATATTCCCGTGCTGATTTTACAGAAAACTCTCCTATAGGTTCCAGCATCCACACTGGTCTGTCAATATCAGTCGACTTTGGTGGCCTTATACTTTCCAATATGTGCATTGCAAGGTCATTTGGCAGACTCTGTCTAATCCTCTCCTCATCCCATTGTCCATCAATCACGACATTATATATATTATGAATAGATTCATCACAAACAAAATCTAGAGGTGTCACAAAATATAACGAGCCTAACCCTGTCCAGTTCTCATACAAAAACAAGGCAGATCCCATTTGTGCTTGCCATAATATCTGATGTTCCATAATGTTCCTACATTCTAGCATTTTCCTCCAGACATGAGAACCATATCTCCACGACACCACCATGGGATTTATTTTTTTGCAATACTTTTGGCTCACAAAAGAGCTCCACAAGCTAGGCTTCGTCCTAAAGTTCCACCACAATTTGCAAAAAAAAATATGTGAACACTTCATGTAACAATCTAAAGCCAACACCACCCTCCTCATTAGGCAAGCATAAAGTTCTCCATGATGCCCAATGCCTGCCTTCAACACCCACAAAATTGCACCAGAAAAACTGCGCAAATATTTTGTGTAATCTATTAATCACACTTGGTGGTGGATTAACTGATGATAAAAGATGGATAGGCATACTCTGTAGAACATGATTTATACGAACTGCTCTCCCTCAAATTCTGCAATTTATCCATTACATTAGTTATTAGGCCTTGATAATAATCCATCTTCCTCCTAAGATAAAATATGGGACAACCAAGGTAAGTAAATGAAAACTCTTGCTTGGGAATTCCTATGATTCTTTGAACCATATCAACAACTTTTTCACTAGCAGAATGATGCAAGTATATGGATGACTTGCTTTTGTTTACACACTGACCAAAAGCAGCCTCATACGATCCCAGTATCTCCAGTAGTAATTGCCAGGAAGTGGCATCTGAAGATGAGAAAATTATTGTATCATCTGCATAGGCGAGATGATTTATTTTAGGACTCCATTTTAGTAAACCAAATCCACGAAATTGCAAATTCATCTGTAAGGAATTCAATCCTCTCGACATTGCCTCTGCAGCTAGAATAAATAAAGTAGGTGATAGTGGGTCTCTCTGCCCCACTCCTCGCGTTTATCTGAAAAATCCACGTGGTTGGTCGTTAATAAGTACAAAACACCAGTTGTTAGATACTACCCCATGAACTAACCGTATGAATATTTCTCCAAATCAAATCTTCCTTAGAACCTTTGTTTGAAAAATCCAAGACAATCGTTCATAAGCCTTTTTCATGTCCAATTTGATAACAACATTTGGACCTGCCTTAGTTCTTAGTCGAATGTCTATGATTATTTCTTGCATCAAAAGAACATTTTCGGCAATGCTTCTTCCCTTTACAAAGCCGAGTTGCTCATCAGAGATCAATAGGTAGCATTCCTACTAGCCTTTAATGAATGACTCTAGAGAATATTTTGTTGACGAATTTGCTTACAATGATAGGCCGCATATCAGAAAAGCTAACCACTTCTTTATTTTTTGGTAATAAAACCAAATTCGTGCGTGTGATGTACCTTGGCAGTTCATGCACATTGAAAAATGCCATTACCATTGCAACTATGTCTTCTTCAACATTATCCCAGCATGAATGAAAAAATCAACCATTAAAACCATCCGGACCCCCTGCACTCTCTCCATTTAGTCCATACACTGCATTTTTAATATATTCTCTAGTAGGTTGTTGTAAGGACCCCGCCGATCGTTCCATGAGATTTACTCCATTTCGCCTATTTCTGCATTTGTTATGTATCACTATCTTGTTTTTGATGTGTTAGATCAGTTGGTTTGGGTCCGGAGTAGTTATGGTGAGAGGTTAGGCATTTAGCCTTTTAAAGTAGCCTAATAGTTAAGAAAGTCAATTGAGAGTTGACTTACTGATAAACGACCTCGGAATGCGGATTTTATGGCTCGAATAGCTTCGTTAGGTGATTTGGACTTAGGAGTGTGTTTGAAATATTTCTGTGATGTACGGTGTAGAATTAGGCTTGAATTGGTGAAAGTTAGTTTTTGGCGATATCCGGTCGGCAGTGGAAAATATGCTATCGGGGTCGGAATGAAATTCCGGATGTTGGAACAGCTTCGTAATGTCATTTTGTTTATGTCTGCAAAACTTCAGGTTAATCAGAGGTGTTTTGGTTGGTTTCGACGTAGTTTGCGAAATTTGGAAGTTTCAAAGTTCTTAGGCTTGAATTTGATGTAAATTTGATGTTCTCGTGTTTTTTTGGTGTTTCGAAGGCTCGACTAAGTTTGAATGATGATATGGGATATGTTGGTATGTTTGGTTGACGCTCCGAGGGCCTCGGGTGTGTTTCAGATGGTTAACGGATCAACTTTTGGCTTGAATTCTGGGCAGATTGCTGCTGGTGTAAGGGTTAATTGGTGAGGCAGGATTTTTGTTAATCGCAATTGTGTGGAATAGGTTGCGATCGCGTGGTCTTGTTTACGATCATGTAGAGTTAAAAGGGCGCGTGGGTGAGTTGAGCTTTGTTCTTCGCGATCGCGTCGAATGGTTTGCGATCAGACGGGTTTAAGTCTTGATGAATCGCGATCGTGTGAGGTTGTCTGCGATCGCGTAAAGTAAATTTATGGGGCAGCAAGTTTGTTCTTCGCGATCGCGTGTCAAAATTTGCGATCGTAGTGAAGGAATTATTTTAGCTGTGCAGAATAGTATAGAAGGACCCCCTCCGCGAAATTTATTAGTTTTTCATCAAATTGCATGCGGGAGTAGTCCATTGAAAGGGGTTTTGACATGGGATTTCCTGTTTCTTCAGCAAAGGTGAGTTCTTTTATTTGTTAACCCCATTCCTATACTATTTTATTGAGATTAGGCTTGAAAATTTAAGGATTTGGGTAGGAAAAAGTGGGAAAAATGGGAGGAATGAATTGGGATTTCTTTTGAGGTTTTGGAATGGCAATTGTGGTCCGATTTTAGTGTCCTTGGTATGTATAGAATCGTGGGAGGACGAGGGTTCTAATGATGTAAAAAAAATTCGGATTCCGAGACGTGAGCCAAGAGTTCGGGTTTGGTCGATTTTTCGAGATTTTTGTTTAATTAGATCATTTTCGATAGGGTTGTGTTCCATGAGTATATATTGATGATATTAACTGGTTTTGGCAAGATTCGGAATAATTGGGAGCCAGTTTGATGGGCAAAGGCATAGCGGACTAGTGTTGCGGCCCGATAGAGGTAAGTAATGGTCTTAAATTTTGTCCCAAGGGTATGGAACACCGGACTGCATTATTTTCTCACTAAATTTGGAATGTCACACATGTCGGATGACGAATATGTGGCGCGTACTGATTTTTGGATTGGACTAGGTCCTCTCTGCGATGACTTTTCATTCAAAACCCACAATCCCCTCAACCCAAAACACAAATTAAATGATAAAAACAAGAACTAATTCATGAAATATATTCAATTCTAGTGAAAGAACACTTACCCATTCGATTTGTGTGAAAAAACCCTCAAAGAATCGTCCAAAATCGAGTTCTAGAAGTCAAAATATGTTTAAAATGGTGAAACCCCGATTTTTGCAAACTTATATTTTGCCCAGGATGTTTGTGGATCGCGATCGCCAAAATCGAGGCGCGATCACGTAGAAGGAAATGGTTGCTGGTGTAAGATGTGCTCCGCGATCTCGGAGAATCATATGCGATCACGTATAAGGGGCAGACTGGCTTCTGCGATCGCGGATGGAGTCGTGCGAACGCATTGAAGGATTTTGGGGTGCTCCGTATTAATGCTACCAAACGCGAAGAGCTGTTCGCGATCGCACAGAAGGACATCAGAAGGCAGGTAACAACAGTTCTAAAAGTGGGAGAAATTACCCGTGGTCCACCCGGAACACACCCTAGGCCCTCCGGGACCCATCTAAATGCACAAACAAGTCTTATAACCTAATATGGACTCACTCGAGGTTCCAAATCACATAAAATAATACTAAAACGACAAATCAAACCAAAAATCAATTAAATTCCTCAAAACTTCTTTAAACATCAAATTTTACATTAAAGTCCGAATCACGTCAAACTAAGTCTGTTTCTTACCAAATTTCACACATAACACATATAAGTCATATCAAACCTGTACGGAGCTCCGCGACCATAATACGAGCACGATATCACAGGTTTCACCTCAAATTTCATTTTCAAAAACCTGTATATATTTCAGAAAATAATTTTCTTTAAAAACTTATTTCTCGGACTTGGGACCTCAGAATTCGATTCCGGGCATACGCCCAAGTCCCATATTTTCCTACGGACCCTCCGGGACCGTCAAATCATGGGTCCGGGTCCGTTTACTAAAAAAGTTGACCGAAGTCAACTTTATTTAAATTTATAATGCAAAATTATCATTTTTTAGGTTTTCACATAAAGGCTTCTCGGCTACACGCCCGGACCTTGCACGTAAATCGAGGTGAGATAATGATGTTTTCACGACATCGGAACACAAAATTAGCTAGAAATATATGGGATGACCTTTTGGATCATCACACTTTTATATTTTGTACTCTTTAATTGTATTTTCGCACGAAAATAACCAACCAAAGTTGGTCGATTTAATTAAAAAAATAAAATTACCGACCAAAGTTGGTCGGTTTTTCAAAAGTACCAGCCGGATTAACCGCCCAACTTTGGCCGATTTTTTTTAATATTAATTTTTATTTATTCTAATTGAAAAACAGACCAAAGTTGGTCGGTTTCTGGAAAAATAAATTTTGCGGGACTCCAAAGTTGGTCGATTTTTCTTGGTCGGTTTTTACCGAATTTCTAGTAGTGTTTTGAAGACACTAAGTTGCTATCAACTTTGGTTGATCGTGTCGAATTTGTTTATATTCCAAGAAGTCTAAACAAATTAGCACATAACTTAGCTATGTTTTCTGTTACTTTGTTAAAGAATGTATCTTGTGAAAAGTATTTTCCTAGTAGAATTTTAAATGATGCTATGGGCACCTTTGCTCAAATTGTTTATTTGCCGCATTAATAAAATATATACCTTTGATGGGAAAAAATGTGAGCATTGAAGAGTAAATAATGTTTCTGAATGTATTCCATTGCTTGAAATCTCAATCAAAACATCAAATGGAGTAATGTGCCAAGCAAGACAAATATAAGGAGATAAAACTAAACTTTTATTAATAACTTTTTAGCATATGTCCCCGACGGCACAATATTTATTTGCTTCAACAATAATAATAATAATAACTATTCCGGTCCCAAACAAGTTAGGTGTTTTATTTGCTTCAAAAATGAAAATAAAGTCAAAGAACAACCATAACAAACTTCAAAATCAGGAATCACATAAACACTTGCATAGTCTCAAAATACTCTATATGATTCCAATTACAAAATTTAGGGAGCCAATTCCAAGTCAAAGAGAAAATCTTCCACAGAGTTTTCAGCAATAGACTGAGCCACCATGTCTTCCATGTCAGGAGGAACATGGACGTTCGCCACCTCGGTTGGAGGCTGAGGGATGTAGACGTCAGCAACATGAGGAGCAAGCGCTATCGATGAAAATTGAGGCAACATAGGCACATAATTCAACGAACCAGCTTGATCCTCGAAAGGTAGCATTGTTTGGAACATCTTCGCAACTTCTTTCATCTGTTCCAACATTTATATATATACGACCATAAGAGACTGTTAGGTTCTCGATTTACTTATCACTAGTGCTTTTCTTCACGAGTTTAACTTATACAAATGACTATGTAACAAATTTTTATATTATTAGGTCATTGTTATCCGTTGAATTAGGTAATTAACGTGTTTTATTTTCAATTTAAAAATCTCACTTTTCAAGATTAAGTAAAAAATCTTTCTTGGTTTATATGTAATCTTAGTTCCTTAAGAGAATCAAGAAGTAAGCGAGGAACGTACCTCCACCTCGTGGAGCAGCTTTTGTTCTCTCTCTTCCAACGATAACTTTTCTATTTCCAGAAAATAAATGAATTGATTAAAGGAAATAGGTAAAAATTTTACCTAATTAAGCATATCAGAAAAAAGGAAGAAACGGAAAGCTAATATACTCATCGCCTTCCTTCTTCTCCCGTCACCCGGCTCCTGCGCCATTCTATATTTCTGCAGAGAATAACACATTTTTAGTAATATTGGAATATTGGATTAATTAGTATTATAACCTTACGAAGAATGAAGATTAATTAAAAATGATTACAAGATACCTGTAAGTGACTTCTAATCGCCCTTGGCTTAGCCGACACTTGCATTTTTCTCTTAATCTCCCTTGGCTTAGCCTCTGCAAATTAAACATATTGAACTGTATAAGAATGATATATACATTGCTTATAAGAACCAGCAATAACAACAGTTTAAGAAGATTGTTAGCTTCTTAAACAAAAAAAATCAAAAAAGTAAAAAAGATTTCATATGAGGAGTCGCCTTTCGGCCAAATATTAACTAAGAAGAGATGGAGTATTTGAGAAAGATAGATTTTCATACGCAAACATATCACAAATGGTTGCGATGAGATGGATAAGATCTCTCTACCGTTAACTAGAGTCTGCGGGTTTGAGTCCTGAAAATGGTAAAGATCCTCATAGGGAGCGTTTCCCTTTAACATGCCTTACCCGGCTCGAATTTGAATTAATCGGGGCTCTAATACAAATACCGTACTCAAATGAGAAAAAAGGACATACAAACACACATTAGTTACACTGAATGAAACAAAAAAGAGAGCCTTGCATATAAAAAAAACAAGGTAACCATATATATATATATATATATATATATATATATATATATATATATATATATATTAGATATAAAAAAAGTAAAAAGTCACTAACTCCACGCTCCACCAAGTTCAGCAACAGCATTGACAAATCTTTCATGCAATTCTTTAGTCCATTTCATGCGAGGTTTGACCAATCTAGGCTGGTCAACTTCTTGTTCAACTGGAGGCGCGTTACCATCAAAGAAACGAATATTGTTATCATAATTATTAATCTCTCCAAGAAATCTCAGAGGTTGGTGATTTTGGTTAGCCAAGGCTGGTAAATTGTTCAATGGTAAAGGATTCAGCTGTTTTTGAAACTGACGCTCCAGAATGGGGATTCTTTTGTATTGACGAGAGTTGTCATTCATGACAAAAGGCACAAGGGGAAACATTGTCACGGAGTTCAGAGAAAGAGAGATAACAAAAATTGTACTGAACTCAATGAATGGGATGTAGAGAGAAACCTTATGACATCCTTTTATAATTGTATTTTCACCAAGGAGAGGACCACCTTTTGAATTCTCATAATCTTAAAATAACAATAAATAATAATAATAATTATTATTATTGTTATTATTGTTATTATTATTATTATTATTATTATTATTATTATTATTATTATTATTATTATTATTATTATTATTATTATTACTATTGTTGTTGTTGTTGTTGTTGTTGTTATTGTTACTGTTATGGGTTGTTATCTTTTTTAGCGGTGAGAACAAGGACACAAAACCAGTTGCATGGATCTTGATTTATAAAAGTAATTTTCAATTTTACACTTTTTATGAGGTTATGAGGCCCTTTAAAAATATTATGCATGAGAAAGCTTTAAAATAATTTATTTATTTATTGCGTAAAATGTATGATAATTTTGATTTTGATATTATGTGATTTATTTATAAATTATTTAGAGTAAAAAATTTCATATTATAGAATCTAATGAATCAAATCTTCAGTCTTCAACTTTGGCTAAATATTAAATACGCTTAACTGCTAACAAAATTCGCGTAAGTGTGTTTAGTAAGTGAAGGGTCAAGAAGAAAATAGAACAAAAAGATTATAGTCAATGACATGTCATAATTAGTGCAAGTAAATCAACCAGATTAGACATTGTTATGTAATGCATTAAACGATTCATTACTAAACGATGTCGTTTATATTTATTTACACATGTGCTTCTACTATATACATAAGTACTTGCCATCGTTGCAGGATTCGAACAATATATTGAAAATTCTGCATACATTATTTAAGAAATACTTACCATTTTCTTTTCATACCTTTTTCAACTTTTCTACACCTAGAATAGAGAATGGTTGAAAAACTTAAATAAATAATTCACTTGTGCCTGCCCTTCTACATGTTCAATTGTACCAGAATTATAATAGTACTTTCTGCTCCTTATGTCACGACCCAATAAGGTCGTGATGGTGTCGGACATCATTGTCAGGCGAACTAATCATTAATTAATCAAAATAATTTCCGGTTTAAACATTTATGAAAAATATTTCCTTGCACTTTATTACATATTAACTAAATAAAAAATCTGTTAAGTAAGACAATAGTTTAAATATTATACTTTAGCAAATATATCCCAACACATCCCAGAACCCGTTGTCACAAGTACATGAGAAATTTCTAAGAATTTATACAATCATCACAAAGCCTGTCCGAAATACAAATTGGACAAGGGCATTTAAAATGAAAGTAAATACAATACGAGGGAGACTCTGTCAGCTGCGGATCGCCTCCGAATGATGTAGCTCGCCCAAGTCTCTGAATCCTCCACATTGCTATGAAAGTACCTGTGAAATAAAATGCACATCAAGTGTAGCATGAGTACAAAAATAATGTGTACTCAATACGTAGCACGCCTAACCTCAGAGAGGTAGTGACGAGAGGTCGATTTAGACACTCACTAAGGGCCATCAAATTAATTAACAGCATATGATGAACACGGTAGGCATGTAGGGGGTAGTCAAGCAGCAATATATATAAGGCACTAAAATCCAAGTAAATACTGGAAATAAGAAACAGTTACCACTTCCTCATTTTCCCCCAAATATTTTAAATAAACACTTTCCTCTCTGTTTTCCCCCAAACATCTTGTCACTTTTAAAAATCCATGAAAAACATTTAACAATTTAGCATGCGCATAGGGGATAAGGAAACTAGCCCGAGCCGTCATAGTAATCATATATGTGCACTGCCGAGCATCGAACAACCCGTACCAAAAGTGCATATCTCAATAAAATATTCATGTGTATGCACTGCCGAGGATCGAACGGCCCGTACCAAAAGTTCATCTCTCAATAAAATACCCATGTCTATGCACTGCTAAGGATCGAACGGCCCGTACCAAAAGTGCATCTCTCAAAAAAATACTCATGCCTATGCACTGCCGAGGATCGAACGACCCATACCAAAAGTGCATCTTTCAATCCGCTGTGGCGTACGACCCGCTCCTATGAGAGTGGGGGAAATAACACTCTACATGCGGAATGTAAATTGTGAAGTGGTCACATGCAGTCACGCATAATCAACAGTCCATCACGAATACGTCGGGAAAACAAATACTCAAGTAAATGATGAATTTCTCTTTTAAAAACCATAAAATAATGTGTAAATCATTTTTTTCAAAATTTATTTTCCAAGTCTAAAAATGTTCAATAATATCACTTTATCAAGTTGTCACGACCTTAGTTCGCCCTCCGTGAACATGTCGTGACGGCACCTAGTCCCTATAACTAGGTAAGCCTAGCAATGCGGAATAACAACATAATTTGCGGAATAATTAAGTAAAAGAAAGTTGAACAATCTAAAAGAAAGACTGTATATAAATGCCACTTGGCATATACAACCAAAAATACTACGGAGGTCTACAATATCACCCCAAAACACGGAAACTCACGAGATCCACAGGCTAACAGAATATAATACAATGCTCTAACTCCAGAATGTTTATACAACTGTAAGGAAGGATAACTTTTCACAAAAAAGCTGAAATAAGATAGAGACTCCTGGTATGCGGACGTGGCAGATCTACCTCGAAGTCTCTATTGTATCTCTCAACCTCGGGGATAGTGTGCCTGAGTGGATGTCCCTGGATGTGCACATGGAAAACATGCGCAGGAAAGGGCATGAGTACACCACTGCGGTACTCAGTAAGTGCCATACCTAACCTCGGTCGAGTAGTGACGAGGAAGGTTAGGGCCCTACTGAGATTAAACAATATAATAGGAATTTACAGTATGAAAGACAGACAGAAATAATGAATACAACTGTGAAATAAGACAGGTCAAACAAAGAAAAGGACAAACACAAGAAGAGAGTGTAAACACGAAACATGAACATCTCGATAAAAAAGTTAACAATGAGGATCTCCCAAGATACCGTCCTGTAGTCCTTTTCTCAACTGTCTAGTGGATCTCCTGGGATACCATCCCGTAGTCCATCATATGTATATCCGAAGGATCTCCCGGGATACCGTTCCGTAGTCCATCATATGTATATCCGGAGGATCTCCCGGGATACCGTCCCGTAGTCGAAAGTAAATATGCAGGGGGATCTCCTGGGATACCGTCCCGTAGTCCAAAGTAAATATGCGGGGATCTCACAGGATATTGTCTCGTAGTCCAAAGTAAATATGCAGGGGGATCTCACGGGATACCGTCCCGTAGTCCAAAGTAAATATGTAGGGGTATCTCACGGGATACCATCCCGTAGTCCAAAGTAAATATGCAGGGGGATCTCACGGGATACCGTCCCGTAGTCCAAAGTAAATATGTAGGGGTATCTCACGGGATACCATCCCGTAGTCCAAAGTAAATATGCAGGGGATCTCACGGGATACCGTCCCGTAGTCCAAAGAAAATATGAAAGGGGGATCTCACGGGAAATTGTCCCGTAGTCCAAAGTAAATATGCAGGGGGATATCACGGGAATCTAACCTGCAGTCCCAAGTAAATGTGCAGGGGGGATCTATCGGGAATCAAACCCGCAGTCCTAAAGTAAATGTGTAGGGGGATCTATCAGGAATCTAACCCGCAGTCCCAAAGTAAATGTGCAGGGGGATCTATCGGGAATCCAACCCGCAATCCCAAAGTAAACAAACAAGGGGGGCAGCTACAGGAATCCCACATCCGTAGTCCCAATGTAAATAAGCAGCCACAACAAGAAGATATTTAGAAATAGAGTGCAACAATACAAGGCAACAAGTAGCTCTAGCCTAACATGCTTCACGTAGTACAATTTATGCAACTTAAGCAAATAGGTAATTTAGGGCAACTCGGCATACTTTCCCAAGCTAACAAAGACTATAATTGCAAATAGAATAAAACAGGTAAGAAAGAAAATCAGTCTAAATATTTAAAGTAAACCCGGATTTTTGAACAATTAGCACAAGTACGCGACTCGTCACCTCACGTATGAAGCATTCAGTTACCAAACATCACATCCGAAGGGGAAGGTCCCCCACACAAGGTTAAACAAGCCACTTACCTCGAACCTGCTCAAAATAACTTGAAACCACATGTTTGCCACGAGTATCCGACTCCAAATGGCCCAAATCTATACAATTCAATTACATATCGTAAATAACATCTCATGCAACTGATTTTTCACTATTTAATTTAAGCTAAGACACGAAATTATGTAAAATGACCAAAACGCCCCTCGAGCCCACGACTCGAAATTGGGTAAAAGTTATATTTTCCGGACACCCNCGTAGTCCAAAGTAAATATGCAGGGGGATCTCACGGGATACCGTCCCGTAGTCCAAAGTAAATATGTAGGGGTATCTCACGGGATACCATCCCGTAGTCCAAAGTAAATATGCAGGGGATCTCACGGGATACCGTCCCGTAGTCCAAAGAAAATATGAAAGGGGGATCTCACGGGAAATTGTCCCGTAGTCCAAAGTAAATATGCAGGGGGATATCACGGGAATCTAACCTGCAGTCCCAAGTAAATGTGCAGGGGGGATCTATCGGGAATCAAACCCGCAGTCCTAAAGTAAATGTGTAGGGGGATCTATCAGGAATCTAACCCGCAGTCCCAAAGTAAATGTGCAGGGGGATCTATCGGGAATCCAACCCGCAATCCCAAAGTAAACAAACAAGGGGGGCAGCTACAGGAATCCCACATCCGTAGTCCCAATGTAAATAAGCAGCCACAACAAGAAGATATTTAGAAATAGAGTGCAACAATACAAGGCAACAAGTAGCTCTAGCCTAACATGCTTCACGTAGTACAATTTATGCAACTTAAGCAAATAGGTAATTTAGGGCAACTCGGCATACTTTCCCAAGCTAACAAAGACTATAATTGCAAATAGAATAAAACAGGTAAGAAAGAAAATCAGTCTAAATATTTAAAGTAAACCCGGATTTTTGAACAATTAGCACAAGTACGCGACTCGTCACCTCACGTATGAAGCATTCAGTTACCAAACATCACATCCGAAGGGGAAGGTCCCCCACACAAGGTTAAACAAGCCACTTACCTCGAACCTGCTCAAAATAACTTGAAACCACATGTTTGCCACGAGTATCCGACTCCAAATGGCCCAAATCTATACAATTCAATTACATATCGTAAATAACATCTCATGCAACTGATTTTTCACTATTTAATTTAAGCTAAGACACGAAATTATGTAAAATGACCAAAACGCCCCTCGAGCCCACGACTCGAAATTGGGTAAAAGTTATATTTTCCGGACACCCATACACCCACGGACTCATTCAACCAGAAACAATCGAAATCCGATGTCAAAACGCCATAAATTTTTCAGAATTTTGGGTTGGGAAAAAATCACATCACTTCCTTATGGTTATTCCATTTTTGATAATTAAACGAAAGAAAACAACGGGAATAATTATCTAACAATGAATTAGGATTATAAAATGTTACCTGTGATCCTTCTCTTCAAAACCCACAGAAACTCGCCACTTCTTGAGCCCTTACCCTATTTTTAGAATAATGAGATGAACTCTCGGATTTTTGGAATAAAACACACAGGGGATACGCACCTACGGGCTCGATCACCGCACCCGCAGTACCGCACCTGCGGAAAAAGCATCGCATGTGTGAAAACACTTAAAATGCACTGGGGCCGCACCTTCGGTCATTTGGTCGCGCCTGCGGTCCTGCACATGCGGAACCCAGGTCGCACCTGCGACCACTGACCCAAAACTCCCCTATCGCACCTACGATCAAGGCCCCCCCCCCCCCCCCTGCGAGGCCCTACCCGCGTTAAAACCTTCGCAGGTGCGAAGACACCAGAAGGTGCCTGGTTCAGCAGCAACAATTTTCCCAAACTTCACCCGTTAAGCATCCGAAACAACCCCGAGGCACTTGGGACCTCAACCAAAACCAACAACCAACCCTAACACCTCATATGAACTAGGTCGAGCCTTAAAAACGCGTTTCATAACATCAAAATCATCGATTATGCAAAGACTCAAGCCTAGGAAGTTAGGAAAATTCTTAAATTCACATCCGACGTTGAAACACGTCTAAACTTATCCGAATGATCTCAAATGTTTGACACACATCCCAAATGACATGACGGAACTACTACAACTTCCGAAATTCCTTTCCGACCCTCGGATCAGAAATTCACTATCGGACCGGAAACTCCAAAAATTCAAACTTCGGCATTTCAAGCCTAAATGAGCTACCGACTTCCAAAATACATTCCGAACACGCTCCCAACCCTGAAATCACCTAACAAAGCTAACGGAACCATCATATTTCAATTCCGAGGCCGTCTTCATACTTCTCTGACTACGGGCAACTTTCCAACACTTAAGCTCTCATTTAGGGACTACATGTCCCAAAGCTATCCGAAACTCAAAACCGAACGTCCCGACAATTCAATTTAGCAGAAATAGACTTGGGCAAAACAATTAACAGGGGATCAGGGAGTTAATTCTGAAGACGACCGATCGGGTCGTCACATCCTCCTACACTTAAAACTTCGTTCGTCCTCGAACGAGCATAAAGACATACCTGAAGTAGTGAAAAATGAGGGTAACTGCTACGCATATCCTGCTCGGTCTCGCAGGTCACCTTCTCGGTCGGCTGACCCCGCCACTGAACCTTTATTGAAGCAATGTTCTTCAACCCGAGCTTTCTGTCCTGCATGTCCAATATATCTACAAGCTCCTCAACATATGATAGATCCTTGTCCAAATGGACTGAGTTGAAACCCAAGACATGAGACGGGTCACCGTGATACCTTTGGAGCATCAAAACGTCCCGAATGAATTCCGGATGAACTCCTGTCAAGCTAGGAGGTAAGGAAATCTCATACGCAACCTTCACAACACGCCTCAATATCTCAAAAGGGCCAATAAACCTCGGAATCAACGTCCCTTTCTTCCCAAAACTCATAACGCCCTTCATAGGCGAAACCTGAAGCAGAAGTTAGGAAAACGCGTTTCATAACATCAAAATCATCGATTATGAAAAGACTCAAGCCTAGGAAGTTAGGAAAATTCTAAAATTCACATCCGACGTTGAAACACGTCTAAACTTATCCGAATGACCTCAAATTTTTGACACACATCCCAAATGACATGACGGAACTACTGCAACTTCCGGAATTCCTTTCCGACCCTCGGATCAGAAATTCACTATCGGACCGGAAACTCCAAAAATTCAAACTTCGGCATTTCAAGCCTAAATGAGCTACGGGCTTCCAAAATACATTCCGAACACGCTCCCAACCCTGATATCACCTAACAGAGCTAACGGAACCATCATATTTCCATTCCGAGGCCGTCTTCACACTTCTCCGACTACGGGCAACTTTCCAACACTTAAGCTCTCATTTAGGGACTAAATGTCCCAAAGCTATCCGAAACTCAAAACCGAACGTCCCGACAATTCAATTTAGCAGAAATAGACTTGGGGAAAACAATTAACAGGGGATCGGGGAGTTAATTCTGAAGACGACCGATCGGGTCGTCACATCCTCCTACACTTAAAACTTCGTTCGTCCTCGAACGAGCATAAATACATACCTGAAGTAGTGAAAATGGGGGTAACTGCTACGCATATCCTGCTCGGTCTCGCAGGTCGCCTTCTCGATCGGCTGACCCCGCCACTGAACCTTTATTGAAGCAATGTTCTTCAACCCGAGCTTTCTGACCTGCATGTCCAATATAGCTACAAGCTCCTCAACATATGATAGATCCTTGTCCAAATGGACTGAGCTGAAACCCAAGACATGAGACGGGTCACCGTGATACCTTTGGAGCATCAAAACGTCCCGAATGAATTCCGGATGAACTCCTGCCAAGCTAGGAGGTAAGGAAATCTCATACGCAACCTCCACAACACGCCTCAATATCTCAAAAGGGCCAATAAACCTCGGAATCAACTTCCCTTTCTTCCCAAAACTCATAACGCCCTTCATAGGCGAAACCTGAAGCAGAACATGCTCTCCGACCATATATGAAACATCATGAACCTTCCGGTCCGCGTAACTCTTCTGTCTGGACTAGGCTGTAGGGAGTCTATCCTGAATCACCTTGACCTTCTCCAATGCATCCTGAACCAACTCTGTGCCCAATATCCTTGCCTCACCCGACTCGAACCAACCTACCGGAGATCTACACCTCCTACCATATAAAGCCTCATACGGCGCCATCTGAATGCTGTATTGATAACTGTTGTTGTAAGAAAACTCTGGCAATGGCAAGTAGACATATGAAATATCAATATAGATGAGTGATGAATTAAATAGCATGTATGAAATTGAACAAGAAAAAAACATTAGTCAAAATGTCCTTAATATGGCTAAATGAGCTTATTTGATTCCTTAAACATTGCGATTGGTAAATCAGTAGTTCTGTTTTATTTTGGAAACCTTTCCTTGATTGGTATGATTGAATTAAATATCTTCCTTTACTTAACAATTAGCCATAAATAGGATTGGCCAAAAGGATTAAACATTTAAAGGGCTAAAATATGGCCATAGCCCGAAGCATGTTATCCTTTAGGCTAGTGAACATCATTTTAGGAAATCCTCTAGGTAGAGTGATATCCTTTAGTTTTAAAATTGGGTAAAATCAAGTGTCATTCAAAAAATTACCATTGTCCACATTCGGGAGTGGCAACTCATCTCCCCGACATTCAACTCTAGACAATTAACAAAAATGCTCATAGCAGCAACGGGTACATTTCATGTGACGTGTTTTCCATATGTTCAAAAAAAAAACATGCGCACGCTATCGTGACTTGTCTAAGATAAATCCATAAACGCCCTAACTAATCTTAAAACTAAAAATGCTCCTTCAAATAGAAAACATAAGGAATAATCGAATATTGCCTCAAATAGGCACTATAAACTGTCATGACCAATAGTCTTGATTATGTAAGCTACACTCGGGTTCGACAACTCATGTCCCCGTCTTCAACTTCAAATCCTAATAAAATTACGTGTTGCGGTTACAGGTGCATTTCATGTGGCGTAATCGTAATATGTTCAAAAGCATAACAATTTCACGTTCTCGTGACTTGTTTTTTCAAGATAAATCCATACTTATCAAAATCGACTATTTTTTTTTTAATAAAGCACAATAGGCAAAAACGCACAATCAGATAATTTAGGCCAAATATTAATAGTTAAGAGACCGTGCGAGAACCACGGAATTCGGGAGTGCCTAACATCTTCTCCCGGGTTAACAAAATTCCTTACTCAGATTTTTGGTCGCAGACAAATCAAAACAGAGTAAAAAATTCCTCGGTTTGGGATTCTAAAACAAAACTGTGTCCCAGAGCATCGTAAAAAATCCGGGTGAAGACTCTGAAAACAATAATAAGTCCCAGAAATGAATAATGTCACTTAAAGTGGAAAAACTCCCTTATTACCCTTCATTAATTCGGGGAATGGAAAAAGGAGGTGTGACAATAACCAGTAACTTGCAACAATAAGCAAAGGCTACTTGGATAACTCTTTTCAAATATCAGCTATACTCAACTCTTCAAATATTTCTGACTTTCAACTTAAATCACAATAAAATCAGAGTGTGAAAACCTTTTAAATAAAATCGAAATTTTTTCAAATCCTTATTTTTGAAAATGAGTAAAACATTTATATTCACCCTTATCGCTCCTTGTTGCAGCGTGCAACCCGCTCCCACCTGTCCACCCTTATTGCTCCTCCCTATGTATATATATCACCCTTATTTCTCCTGTTGCGGCGTGCAACCCAATTGTAACGAACCGGCCGGTCGTTCCGAGAGTTTAGCCTGTTTCACCCATTTCAAGCTTTTTGCTTGCGTGGTTCATCTAGTTTGTGTGGCATTGGGTTGGTTGACTTGGGTTCAGAGTGGTCATGCTGAGAAATGAGACACTTAGTCTCTTAAGTTGGCCCTATACTTAGAAAAGTCAACTGGAAGTTGACTATTAGGTAAATGACCTCGGAATGTAGATTTTATGGATCGGATAGCCTCATTGGGTGATTTGGGGCTTAGGGGTGTGTTCGGAATGTGGTTTTGATGTCCGGAGTAGAATTAGGCTTGAATTGGCGAAATTAGGTTTTTGGCGATTTCCGATCGGCAGTGAAAATTAGCTATCGGGGTCGGAATGGAATTTCGGAAGTTGGAGCAGCTCTGTAGTGTCATTTGGGATGTTTGTGTAAAATTTCAGGTCATTCGGATGTGGTTTGGGTGGTTTTGGCATCGTTGGCGAGTTTCGGAAGTTTAGAAATCCTTAGGCTTGAATTTGGATTTGATTTGGTGTTTTGATGTCATTTTGAGTGTTCAGAGGGTTCGACTAGGTTAGTATATTGATATATGACTTGTTAGTGCTTTTGGTTGAAGCCCCGAGGTGCTCGGGATTAATTTCAGATGGTTAGCACAGGTTTGGACTTGGAAAATGCAACAAAACTGCTGCTAGTGCCAGTTTATTGGTGTGTCCGTACCTTCGGATTGGGGGTCGTAGGTGCGATAGTCGCATGAGCGGGAGGCGACCGTAGAAGCGGAGAAGTTCGCAGAAGCAGAGTGTTTGACCATACCTACAGGCTGGCAAGTGCGAGGCTTGGGACGCAGGTGTGGAACCTGGGGACGGTTAGTGAAAGTCGCAGGTGCGGCGCCTTGACCGCAGGTGCGGTCCCACAGGCGCGGGAAAGGGGCCGCAAGTGCGGAACCCTCGGGCAGAACATATAAGAAGGGCCCTTAGCGAATTTTGGTAATTCTTTCACCATTTTATTCGGGTTTGAAGCTTTTGAAGGGTTTTTGAAGAGGGAAATCGAGATTTCTTCGTGGAGGTAAGGCCTTTGGACTTAAAACTCGTTTTTATATGATTAATGGGCTGATTAGTGGTGAAATTTTTGGCAAATTAGTACAAGAATTGGGTAATTAGGACCTGCGATTAGAGACTTTAAATTTAGGATTTGAGGGGTCATTTGAAGTCCGATTTCAATGTTCTTGGTATGTATAGACTCGTGAGGGAATGAGGGTTCTAGTTTTGTTATGTTTTTTTACCTAATCCCGAGACATGGGCCCGGGGGTCATGTTTGGCCATGTTCGTGATTTTTGGGTAAATTTGGTAATTTTCGAATGGGTTTCATTCCTTGGCATATTATAATGATATGAATCTGATTTTTGGTAGATTTGGAGCACCTGGAGGCCCAGTCTAGAGGCAAAGGCATTGAGGGCTAGGTTTTTAGCCGGTCTTGAGGTAAGTAACGTTTTCAAACTTGGTTCTGAGGGTTCGAAACCCCGAGCTATATGATTTATGACCATAATTGTGGTGACGCACATGCCAAGTGATGGGCGTGCGGGCGTGCACCGAGTATTTGTTGCCTGGCTCATCCCATGGCAATTGTCTAGTAGCTATTACTGATTGATATATGCATTTCTATTAATGTCGTAATTGTGCACTTGTTAGAAATCATGTTAAGTATAAATGCTAGGATTCACGCCGAAAATGCTGAGACCCGAGTGGTTGTATATTACTGTCTCATAGCATATCACTTCATACCTCAGTCTTAGTATTGTTAATTATATGCATACTTATCATTGTTTCGGGCTGATGGATGCATATGTGATCCATGTGAGTGAGACTGGAGAGTAATGACTGAGTGGGGCCGAGAGCTTGTTATTGAGACAATTATGATATAGGACTGCACACTGCAATGATACTTAAATCATGCTTTCGTTGGTTTGATATAGCACTTGGGCCACCAGGGCCCCTCCGGAGTCTATACACCCCCAGTGAGTGCATTGATGTTGAGGGATGGATTTTCCTTAGGCATGGATCTTGTCCGAAGTTGATGTTATGTGAGGATGGATCGTCCCTGGACATGGATCTTGTCCGATTGTTGTATTCCGGAGATGGACCTTCTCAGTGGGGCTGCATTGGCGTTTTTCCTCAGTTCGGAGTGACTACGGTCTCCGATGATTATGTACATTCCGGGATGGACCTTTGTCACGATCCAAATTTCCATCTGTTGGGTATCGTGATGGCACCTAGTCTTAGGGACTAGGTAAGCCTAACATTTCCACTAGAAAACAACAATAATAAAGGAATTATAATAGTCTCGATATAGAAATCTTGATAGAGTTTACAATTTCCCAAAACCCGGTAAATACAAGTCATAAGCTCTACGAAATCCTTCGACCGAATCTATATACAATTTTCTAGAAACAATAGGTACAGTTGACATAAACAGGAAGGTGACTCTGAAGCCTGCGAACGCAACAGTAGGTTTACCTTTAGTCTCCTCATTAACGATCCATGCTGCTAACAACAACAATAACCTGGATCTACACACAAAAATGCACAGAAGTGTAGTATGAGTACACCACGGCGGTGCCTAGTAAGTATCAAGACTAACCTTGGTGAAGTAGTGGCGTGGACTAGTCAAGACACCACTGGTCTAATAAGTCAAGACACCACCAAAACATAATATCTATCTGAAGATTTTTCGATATAATTAACGGTACGATCGAATAATACGAAAGAAAATTCAATAGTTATGATCAACGGACGTCATAATAGAAATACGCAAAGAGAATGGGAAGAATGCAAGCCAAATATCGGGAATCACACCATATAAAACACTAGCAACTCATCACCGCATCAATTTATTAACGTCAGGCCTTAGCCAATAAATTCAATAAAGTTGGTCCAACCTTCGAGTGAAAACCTTTAAAACATGAGTTTATTTCGAAAGCTTTAATTATATAATCATTTCGGAATGGAGAAATTTCTTATTTGAAACATACTTTCTCTGAATGTATATTTATATATTTTTATAAAGAGAAATCTTTATAACATAGTCCCTTCAAAATACGTGGTATTCAAATATATTTTCCCAAATACTGCTCTTTCAAATATCATATTTCTGCAAGTCAAATACTTTTCAGATATACTTTTGAATATGTGTGTATATATATATATACCAACAGAACTTAGTCTTCAATGATAGGGGGAAACATACTTTTCGATCCAAATCTCCTCAATGATAAAACCAACGGAACTTAGTCCGCAACTAAGGATTTGTCATGCAATGCAGTACATGGGGAAAACTCCTGCAATCTCGTCTGTAGTCCAAATTTAAATATGTGATGCAGTACAAGAGGAAAGCTCTCGGATCCCCGTCTGTAGTCCCAATTTAAATATTAAATATAGTATAGGGGGAAAGCTCCCAAATCTCCTCCGTAGTCCCAATTTAAATATGCAATGCAGTACAAAGGGAAAGCTCCCCGGTTTCGGTCCGTAGACCCAATTTAAATATGCAATGAAGTACATGGGAAAGCTCACGGATCTCGGTCCGTAGTCCCAATTTAAATATGCAATGCAACCACTGAGAAAAACAACCAAGTGCGACAGAAACACATATATTGCCACTACCGGCGCAAAAGCAAACAAGACCGAATGCAAAGTGCAATCAGCAAATCAATATAAAGACTTAAATCACAAAAATGGTACAAAATCACTCATAAGAAGTAGCCATTGAAAGGAATACCAAGCACAAAGAGAAGCAGCATAATGAGGGGAAAACAAGGCAAATATAACAACGATTCTATATATTCAAGTTCGCAACCAAGAAACCAAATCATCCCGGCAAGGGAATCAGCTTAACCAATCTCACTTAGACAAATTGCTTCACCGAATAAACTCATCTTAAACAAATGCTCAGTAAATAGGCAACATCAAAGAAACACCATCAACATGGGTGGTCATCAATTAAACCTAAGTAATACTCAAGGGAAAATCATTTAAATCACAATGTATGACTCACGAGCATGCTTGACTAACGTATAGATATTTTAGTTACTTGTTAGACAATTATAGGGCGAGATTATACTAGTTTCAGTCACATAGGCATCATATAAAAAAAGATATAGTATAACGGGAGAAAAAGAAAAGTCTTCACTTAAGTCAATTTAGATCATATAAGAAACAAGGAATGCTAGGCAAGTACTTCTAATTTGAGTAGGAAGAGATGACTCTAGAAATCAGGAATTAAGATATAACAATTTCAATTCATACACGGGGAACATCAACATAGAAGTTCCCCCCCCCCCCACAAGGTTAGGCAATATACTTACCTCAATGACGACAACCGAGTATTCCATAATAGACTTCTCGGGCGGGAAGGCCTCCAGACGGCTCAAAATGAACTAAAACAATTTCAAAATACGTATAAAACGAATAAGTAACTATTCTGAATAATAAAGTCTCAATCTTTACAATATTATAAAATTCGACCAAAAAGTTGACCCTTGGGCCCGCACCTCGGAACCCGATAAATTTTACAAATTCCGATTACCCATTCCATTACGAGTTCAACCATACTAAATTTATCAAATTCGATAACATTTGGTCTTTCAAATCATGATTTTTTATTTTAGGAGTTTTCATTCAAAACCCACAATCCCCTCAACCCAAAACACAAGTTAAATGATAAAAAGAATAGCTAATTCATGAAATATATTTAATTCTAGTTGAAGAACACTTACCCATTCGATTTGTGTAAAAGCCCCTCAAAGAATCGCCCAAAACCGAGTTCTAGAAGTCAAAATATGTTTAAAATGGTGAAACCCCAATTTTGCTAACTTATATTCTCCCGAGGTGCTTTGTGAATTGCGATTGCAGGAATCGAGGCGCGGTCGCGTAGAAGGAAATGGCTGCTTGTGTAAGATGTGCTCCACGATCGCGGATAATTTTATGTGATTGCGTATGGAGTTATGCGAACGCGGTGGAGAAATTTTTGGCGACCAGTAGGGACACATTGCGATCGTGAAAGAATCACTGCGATCGCTATCAAGGAAATGGGCAGAGCAAACAGGACACTACGCGATCGCGACTTGGGTTACGCGATCGCGAAGGAGGGCAACAGACACTAGAAATAGCAATTCAAAAATGGACAAAAATGGCTGAAACCCATCTGAAATGCACTCTAGGCCCCCGGGACACCAAACTAAATATGCATACCACCTCAAAAACATCCTACGGACTTATTCGAGTAATCAAAACACCAAAATAACATCATAAATATTGGATTAAACCTCCAAATCCATAAAAATTCTCAAAACTTCAAATTTTGCATTTTAGACCCGAATCACGTCAAACCAAGTCCGTTTATTACCAAACTTTATAGATAACGCATATAAATCATATCGAACATGTACCAGTCTCCGGAACAAAGATACGATCCCGATACCACATGTTTCACATCAAATTTCATCTTCAAAAACCTTTATATTTTTCAGAATACAATTTTCTTTAAAATTTCATTTCTCAGACTTGGGACCTCGGAATTCGATTCTGGGCATACGCCCAAGTCCCATATTTTCATACGGCCCCTCCGTGACCGTCAAATCATGGATTTGGGTCCATTTACCAAAAAATTTGACCAAAGTCCACTTCATTCAAATTTCAACACAAAAATATAATTTTTATCAGTTTTTCACATAACGGCTTGGCGGCTACACGCCCGGGATGTGCACGCAAATAGAGGTGATTTAGAAGGAGATTTCATGATCTTGGAACACAGAATTAGCTAGATATATACGGAATGACCTTTTGGGTCATCACAATCTGCCCCTCTTAAACAAATGTTCGTCCTCGAACGAGCCAAGATTCACCTTGAACTCATCCAATCACTGATTGTATACTTCCAACACATAGACGCGGGTGATCCCACGTTACTCCAACCCACATAATCCGGACGGAACAATCACAACTGCAATTTAGCATTCACATCACAACCAATAAGCCTCATACCTCACTTTCTCACCTTCTACTCATTTCTCAAAAGACCCGATTCTAAATCCATATCCGGCATTAGCCTCAACCAGCTGCATCAACTCAGGTCTACGCATATATGGCACGACCACACAACATTGCGCATCACACATAGGCTCAATATCACTTTTGATCACAATAACTACCCGAAATCAACTCAACATTGGCAATTAGTCCCAGATATGGAAGAACTATGTTTCCAAACCCCATAATACTGATAATGATGCAATGAACACAAAAACTTCATTATTAAACACCCAAATCACCAAGCCACAACTAACACCACCGGACACACATCTTGCAAATTAAACTAAGGAAAACACATAACGAAATGGCTGAATATGAAAATAGAAACATATAAAGGAATTATCAAACAAGCCCATAGGCATAACTCTCTATCAATACTGACTTACAAAAAGCAATATAACAAGGAAGAAGCAAATCATATGAACAAATCACAAGGATTCTATCCTGATAAAATTCCACCGCGGTACTCAGCCTGGTCAAAACATATCAACTCTATGTCACATGCCGAATACATATCATAGCAATTGAAATTCCTCCACTTATTTATCCTAGCTTATAAAATCATAACACTAGCTAATCTCACATATCGATGGAGTATCAAATCATAAGTCGTAAGCAAAATACTCAGGAAAATCACACAAAGCTTACCACGAAGAACAAGAAGGACTCACTTCCAGTTTCACCACTATCAAGAATGAAATAAACAACGATAGACACGAGCTACTACCCATAAAATCTCCCAACATGAGCAAACACAAAATATAGTGCAAAACACAGAACTCACTCATAACTGAAACAACAAATATGGGGGACTTGTCATGACCAATAAAACTATAATGAAATAGAATTGGTACCCCACTTTAGCACATCAATACATACCTGGGTGATAATACTTGGCAAACCGGCCTCTAGCCTACTATAGGAAACACATCAACGGGTCGAGCCTCCCCCTCTTGGGTGCCTTCTACCCACCTGAATACCCTGCTATAACACTCCTACCTGAATCTTGGACCAACCTCTCACCCTGTGACTAATATCTCCACATTCAAAACAATCTCTCTGCAGATGTGGCTGTGGAATGACCCATGAGTACCTGAAAAGCCCCCATGCGAAGCTAGTAATGCAAACTGAACTGGTTGACCCAAAATTCTCTATCATGACGTATCTTGGTTCCATAATAAGGAATAGTAGATTACTCTGGTCTACGAGGCCTCCTCGCTTCCCAAAACTCTCTCTCCTAATCTCGTCTGACCTCTCGCTCCCGGTCCTACATGCTCCTTAATTAGCGAGCGATCCCCACTACCTGCTGAAATGGGTCATCCTACTCTAACTGTTCAGACTCCGCACGCCGAACATTCCAAGGAACTGAGGTGCAACCTCCCTCAAAACATCTTCGAAAATTGAATCCATGCTAGTGAAGCTAACTCGTCCAGGTTACCCCAACTCATATGCCGCCACCACTGATCAACCCACTACTATGAACCTGAGACGTGACAAAAACAATCTCGCTCGTCTCCACAACACCCAAAATGCGAAGAATATAGTGACACTCCCCCAGGAACCCGGGGCACCATCTGCCGCCAATCCACTGAAAGATAGAAAGGTGGTACATCATGTACCTCTCAAGTCCAAGGTATTCTTCTTCCGATGATACTGCCCTAACCACGGGTACATCATGTACCTCTCAAGTCCAAGGTATTCTTCCTCCGATGATACTGCCCTAACCACGGGCTAAACTAAAACCACATGTTGCGCTGCCATGACAACTGAAACCTGGCCAATATGATCTCACTGTTCTTGAGTGTAGATGGTGGGAGTTTGAACTCCTCCCCTGATTCGAGTAATAGCCGGTGTACTAGAATCAATCTCGTCTAAGTCAATGTACCAATTATTCTCAAAACTATGCCCAGGCCTTCTGAAGTACAGGGTAGCAACAGGCACCTCCAGTACCTTTCTCCTAACTAGGACTACTGGTGACTCCTCAAAAGCTTCTCTGGTAGGCATCTTAACTGCGGCACGTGCTCCTCATTGGCCTCTGTCTCTGACCCTGGTGACATTTGCTTCGGGGTAACATCATCAGGAACCACCGCTCGTGTCCTCACCATCAGTGAGAGAATGGAACGATAATTTCAAACTTCAAGATCAATAAACTCCCACGATAGGAATGAAGGAAGTGAAATTGACCTAATAGTTCTGTAGCCTCTCGAAGATAAGTACAGACGTCTCCGTACCGATCCGCAAGACTCTACCAAACTCGCTTATGACTCATAGCACCTATGAACCTAGAGTTCTGATACAAACTTGTCATGATCCAAATTTCCCTCTGTCGGGCATCGTGATGGCACCTAGTCTTAGGGACTAAGTAAGCCTAACATTTCCACTGAACAACAACAATAATAAAGGAATTATAACAGTCTCAATATAGAAATCTTGACAGAGTTTACAATTTCCCAAAACCCAGTAAATACAAGTCATAAGCTCTACGACATATTTCAATCGAATATAAATACAATTGTCTAGAAACAATACGTACAGTTGACATAAACAGGAAGGTTACTCTGAAGCCTACGAGCGCAACAGTAGGTTTACTTTGAGTCTCCTCATCAACGATCCATGCAGATAATAACAACAATAACATGGATCTGTGCACAAAAATATGCAGAAGTGTAGTATCAGCACACCACTACTGTGCCCAATAAGTATCAAGACTAACCTTGGTGAAGTAGTGACGAGGACTAGTCAAGATACCACTTGTCTAATAAGTAAAAAGAGATAAATGTACCAATGACCGAAACATAACATCTATCTGAAGATTTTTCGATATAATTAACGGTAAGATCGAATAATACGAAGGAAAATTCAACAATTATGATCAACGGACAACATAATAGAAATATGCAAAGAGAATGGAAAGAATGCAAGTCAAATGTCGTGAATCACAACTCAATAAAAGACAAGAAACTCAACACCACATCAATTTATTCACGTCATACCTTAGCCAATAAACTCAATAAAGATAGTCAAACCTTCGAGTGAAAACCTTTAAATCGTGAGTTTATTTTGAAAACTTTAAAGATATAATCATTTCGGAATAGAGAAATGTCTTCTTTGAAACATACTTTCTTTGAATGTATATTTATATATTATTATAAAGAGAAATCTTTAAAACATAGTCTTTTCAAAATACGTGGTGTTCAAATATACTTTCCCAAATACTTGTCTTTCAAATATCATTTTTCTGCAAGATAAATACTTTTCAAATATACTTTCGAAATAGAAGTCCTTCAGACATAACTTTCCTAGAGATAATTGCTTTTCCGCTATACTTTTCAATATGTATGTATATATATATTTTGATCCAAATCTCCTCAATGATAAAACCACCGGAACTCAGTCCGCAACTCATGATTTGTCATGAAATGCAGTACAGGGGGAAGCTCCCGGAATCTCATCCGTAGTCCCAATTTTAATATGGGATGCAGTACAGGGGAAAGCTCCTGAATCTTCATCTGTAGTCCTAATTTAAATATGCAATGCAGTACATGGGGAGAGCTCCCGGATCTCCGTCCGTAGTCCCAATTTAAATATGCAATGTAGTACGGAGGAAAGCTCCCGGATCTCGGTCCGTAGTCCCAATTTAAATATGCAATGCAGTACAGGGGAAAAGCTCCCCGATCACGGTCCGTAGTCCCAATTTAAATATGCAATGCACCCACTGAGGAAAACAACCAAAATGCAACAGAAACAACATATATTGCCACAACCGGCGCAAAATCAAACAAGACCGAATGCTAAGTGCGATTAGCAAATCAATACAAAGACTTAAATGACAAAAATGGTAAACACTCACTCATAAGAAGTAACCACTGAAAGGAATGCCAAGCACAAAGAGAAGCATCATAACGAGGGGAAAACAAGGGAAATATAGCAACGATTCTATATATTCAAGTTCGCAACCAAGAAACCAAAACATCCCAGCAAGAGAATAAGCCATAACCAATCTCACTTAGGCAATTAGCTTCACCGAGTAAACTCAGTTTGAATAAATGCTCAGTAAATAGGTAGCATCGAAGAAATTCCATCAACATGGGCGGTCATCAATTTAACATAAGTAGTATTTAAGGGAAAATCATTTAAGTCACAATGTACGAGTCATGGTCATCTTGACTAACGTATAGATATTCCAATTACTTGTTAGACAATTATAGGGCATGATTATACCAGTTTTAGTCACATAGGCAGCGTATGAGGAAAGATATAGTATAATAGTAGGAAAAGAAAAGTCTTTATTTAAGTCAATTAAGATCATATAAGAAACAAGGAATGCTAGGCAATTGCTTCTAATTTGAGCAGGAAGAGATGAAACTAGAAATCAGGAATTCAGATATAACAATTTCAATTTATACACGGGGAAAATAAGGACCTAAAAACCCTAAAAGGGAAATCTATTTGAAAATAAGTCAGAGTACGCACTCGTCACCTTGAGTACGCGGGCTACAACCAACATAGAAGACTCAATCGTAAGGGGAAGTTCCCCCACACCAGTTTAGGCAAGATACTTACCTTGAAGACGACAACCCGGTACTAAAAACTAGACTTCTCGGGCGGGAAGGCCTCCGGATGGCTCAAAATCAACTAAAACAACTTGAAAATACATATAAAACTTATAAGGAACTATTCCGAATAATAAAATTTCAATCTTTACAATATTATAAAAATCGACCCAAAAGTCGACCCCCGGGCCTGCACCTCAGAACCTGAAATTTTTTACCAATTCCAATTACTCATTCCCATACGAGTTCTCCCATAATAAATTTATCCAATTCCAATAACATTTGGTCTTTCAAATAATGATTTTTCATTTTAGGAGTTTTCTCTCAAAACCCACCAACCCCTCAACCCAAAACACAAATTAAATGATAAAAACAAGAAATAATTCATGAAATATATTTAATTCTAGTGGAAGAACACTTACCCATTAGATTTGTGTGGAAACCCCTTAAAGAATCACACAAAACCGAGTTGTAGAAGTCAAAGTATGTTTAAAATGGTGAAACCCCAATTTTGCAAATTTATATTCTGCCCAGGTGCTTTGTGAATCGCGATCGCGGAATTGAAACGCGATCGCCTAGAAGGAAATGGCTGCTGGTGTAAGACGTCCTCCACGATCGCGGAGAATCTTATGCGGTCGCGTATAAGGGACAGGCTGGCTTCTGCGATCGCGGATGGAGTTATGCGAACGCGATGAAGAAATTTTTGGCGACCAGTAGGGATACATTGTGATCGCAAAAAAATCATTGCGATTGCGATCAAGGAAATGGGCTGGGCAAACAGGACACTACGCGATCGCGGCTTGGGCTACACGATCGCGAAAGAGGACAACAGACACCAGAAATAGCAGTTCAAAAATGGAAGAAAATGGCCTGAAACCTATCTGAAAAGCACTCGAAGCCCCCGGGGCTCAAAACCAAATATACACACAACATAAAAAACATCCTACAGACTTATTCGAGTAATCAAAACACAAAAGTAACATCATAAACATCGGGTTAAACCTCCAAATCTTTAAAAATTCTCAAAACTTCTTGAAATTTAAATTTTGCATTTTTTATCTGAATCACGTCAAACCTAGTTCGTTTATTAACCAAACTTCACAGATAACACATATAAATCATATCGAACATGTACCAGGCTCAGGAACCATGATACAAGCCCGGAACCACAGGTTTCACATCAAATTTCATCTTCAAAAACTTTTATATTTTTCAGAAAACAATTTTCTTTAAAAAGTCATTTCTTGGACTTGGGACCTCGAATTCGATTCCGGGCATACGCCCAAGTCCCATATTTTCCTACAGACCCTCCGGGACCGTCAAATCATGGATCTGGGTCTGTTTACAAAAAATGTTGAACAAAGTCAACTTCATTCAAATTTCAACACAAAAATATAATTTTTATCAGTTTTTCACATAACGGCTTCTCGACTACAAGCCTGGGCTGCACACGCAAATTGAGGTGAGGTAGAAGGAGGTTTCACGACCTCGGAACACAGAATTAGCTAGATATATACAGGATAACCTTTTGGGTCATCACACCCTTCCCTAGGCCTGAGAGCCATATACGGTACTGAGTGGACTGCTTTGTTAGGGTTGTGAACACTATGGCCATTTCCACATTGGTTTCATATAATTGTACGATGGCATGTAGAGTAGTCCGGCATATGTGGCATATTTTGTATATTGTCTGATAAACTGTTAGCATGTCTAATTTCTGTATACTGTCTATTGTAAATTTTGAGGTATAGTCTGTCACTACCTCTCAACCCATAGTTTGGGTTCGTTACTTTTGAGTTGGTGTACTCACGTTACCCCTACACCTTTTTTGCATATCCAGGTACACCTTGACCCAGTAGTGGATATTGAGAACCTGTCAGAGTTTCATTGGAGTCGTCGAGGTAATAGCTGGCGATCGCGACCTCGTCTTCTGTTTCTTATTCTACCTGTTGTTCTTTATTTTGAGACTATATTGTCCATTTATCCTTTTCCTTTCTTTATGTTATATCATCTCATGACTGAGTGACATAGGATCCGGGGTTGGAGATTTTAAATTTTGTTTCAGATATTGTTTCAAATTTAAGATTATTAGTATTATCAGTAATTTCGTTTAAAATTGTATT
Organism: Nicotiana knightiana; assembly: GCA_005239525.1. Taxonomy (NCBI): domain Eukaryota; kingdom Viridiplantae; phylum Streptophyta; class Magnoliopsida; order Solanales; family Solanaceae; genus Nicotiana; species Nicotiana knightiana. Next base: position 114,212 of record ML404348.1, on the reverse strand, counting down.
TTTGCTGGAAATTGAATTTAGCTTAGATAAAATGGGTGGCTTGCCTGGTTCTACGACAGGAGCCATCACGACTCCGAAATTGGGTCGTGACACCGATCCCACCTGTCCACCCTTATCACTCCTTGTTGCGGCATGCAACTCGCTCCCACCAGACATATAATATCAGTTTATTTATAAAACATTCACAAATTAGGCCAAGCCTTTCACAAAATTTTTGTATATCAACAATTATAAACAGAAGCTGTAAAACTCTTAACTTCATAAATTATATTTCAGAATGAAGCCAACCGAAATTTATACACATATTGTAACACTGTCACGCAGCTCATTCCTTATGTAGTTTTACAAAATCAATAACAGCCAACACTTCCAAATTACTTGAAGCAATGCTTAACAATGAAATAATGAATCCAAATAGACATATAAAACTCAATGATCATGAAACAATTAAGTCCGGAAGCAAAGAATTTGAAACTGGGGAAGGGATAATGTTTAACATATAATTTGGTGGTGCATAGATACTCATCACCTCACCTATACACCACGCATATGAAAATTCACATAGCAATTAAGTTGGGGATTCCTATTCCCTCAAGTCAAGGTTAAACCAAACACTTATCTCTAATTCGCAGGCTGCTGACTACTCAAGTATAGCCTATCCTTTGGAATTCACCTCCAATAAACTCGAATCTAATCACAATCAATTTAGTATCATTAATTAATGCTAAAGGAACTAACTTTACTGAAACTTATAATTTTTCCTAAGTTTTTATCAAAAAACGTTAAAACCCGACCCCCGACTCGCTTAGTCCAAACTCGGGGTTCGGACCAAATTGAGTTTACCCATTCACCCCTGAACCCGAATATAAAATTAGTTTGAACTTCCACGAAATTTTACATGTGTTTATGATTATCGTCTAAGACTCATGTTGCAACTGTTTTTATTTAACATATTTTATATACAATTGTATTTTGTAACTGTTTTCATAGGTACCAATTTTTTTGAGTAAATACTGGGGAGCAACTGTTTTTCATTAGTAACAGTTATTATAAGAATTGGGGTTTTTACCCGCAACTGTTTTTGTTGGAAACAGTTTTCTAATAAGTACGAGGGAAATGTTTTCTTACCCCTAACTGTTTTATTTGATAACAGTTTTCTGAACAAGTACAAAGGATTTTGATCTTTCATCCGTAACTGTTTTATTTGATAACAATTTTCTATATGAGCACAAAGATTTCGTCATTGTTTTTAATCATAACAGTTTTTGAATGAGTACGCTGATGATGATCTTTTACCCCTAACTGTTTTTGTTACAACAATTTTGAATAAGTATAAAGATATACATTTCTTCCTCGTAAAAAATATTTTGCCTTTCAACCTGAACATGTTCGAAGCTTTTCTACATTTTTGCATTAGGCTTTGTATTTGTATGACTCTTTTGATCTCTTTCGATTCTGCTCGTATCACTTGTCTTGTTGGGTAGATGGGTCTTCAGGCTCGAGCTTTTGACTTTCTAATATTCTTCTTTGCTTCCTCTTAGCCTTCCATACTGTATAGTCCCCCAAGTGTTTGAACTTTGAAGAATGAGATCTCGAGCATTTGATATTCTTTCCTTGTGGTCCTTTTCCTCAAAAGGAAACATTTTGGACTCGAAGGTATATAGTTTTTTAGATGATGACTGCTTAACCCTTTAAAACGTCCATTAGAAAGTGTAACCCTAGATCGAGAATTGTGTTATTTCCTCGCGTCTTTGCAGGTCTAATAGCATTAGCTGGTGTGGGTTAGCTTTATGCATATCATCTAAAAAAGTTTATAAAATTTTTAAATGTTCAAAAAAAATTGAACGTGTGATACCTGACCGGGGGTACTTCTTTTCCTTAGAAGTAATACATCTTCAGGTGGATGGCGTTCTAGCTTGTTGGTAGAACTCTGCCGTCCATAGCTTCAACCTCATAGGCGTCCTTCCCAGCTATGCCTCGGACTTTGTAGGGTCCTTCCCAGTTTGGATTTAGCTTTCCTGCGCCTGCTTCCTTCGTTGATTGAAAGACTTTATTGAGGATGAATTCCCCAATCATGAAATGCCTAAGATGGGCTTTGCGGTTATAGTAGCGCTCAATTATTTTTTTTGGGTTACCATCCGTATTAATGTTGCTTCCCTTCGTTGTTCGAGCAGGTCCACATTAGTCCTTAATTTATCGTCGTTTGCTTTTCCCATAGCTGTCATGAACCTTATGCTTGGCTCGCCGATTTCCACAGGTATTAAGGCTTCTAAACCGTAGACAAGTGCGTATGGAGTCTCCCTCCCGTGGCTATTTTTGAAGTTATTCTGTATGCCCATAGCACCGCTGGTAACTCGTCAAGACAATTCCCTTGGCTTTATCAAGCCGCTTCTTCAGGTTGATGATGATTTTATTCATTGATTCTGCTTGACCGTTAGCTACAACATCATATGGTGTTGAAGTGATCCGCTTGATTTGCCAACTTTCGAAGAATTTTGTGATTTGCGAGCCTATGAATTGTTGGCCATTATCACACACGATATCCCCTGGTATACCAAGGCGCCATATTATGTTTCGCCATAAGAAACTTTTTACTTGTTTTTCTCGCACCTGTTTGAATGCTTCTGCCTCTACCCATTTTGTAAAGTAGTCGGTTAATATAAGTAAAAACTGTACCTGTCCCTTAGCCGGGGGAAGAGGTCCTACTATGTCCATACCCAATTGTATTGGTAAAAAAGAGTTTCACACATAAGCCAGCTTTTGACAACTCAGCCAGTCACGTGGACACAAGAAAATGCAACAGCTGCATGTGACTCCTTGAAAAGATACGGTACAAAGAGGCACAATTCAGTAAACCCACGAACGTATCGTCCACGTGAAACTCAACTTGATCAAAATGGGAGAGAGGCACGGTCAGAATGAATCTAGACAAAGCTACAAGCAGATTCAGGGACCCACAATTGATTACTCGAACGTTATGTAACTGAACCCCAATTACCGTTATCCTTTGTAACGCCTCATTAATGTCATAATTAGTCATTAATGAGTAACCATAGCAAGAGTTGTACGTTGTAAGAATCTCCTATATAAGGGAGGGAAATACAACTTGTAAAGGCATCTGATTCTCAAACACAATCAACTTCGATCTTCTATATTTCTGCAATATTTTCTATTATTCATTTTTCTCCATTGTCTTGATTATGAGTAACCCGTATTCATCTTAAAAATAAACTTTAGTCAAAGGATCTAATTATTTGGTTAAACAAATTGGTTCCGTTACCGGGAATCTGATAATCTTTGTTTACTTTTCAAATGATATCCTCTGAATTATGTCAAACCCAACGACAACGACCAGCAAAGGAGTGGAACCCCAGTTCCATCGCCTTCAGGAACCCTATGTGGTTTAAGGGGACAATCCTCAGAAAGACCCAATAAGAATGGTGATAATGATCAAATTGTGGAACAAGATCGTGTAAAGAAAATGATTGCAGAGTATGTGAGCCAAGATTTGCAAGAATTTGCGAGAGCGTTACCGGCAGCGTTACCTACACCGCCGACGCCACCCCCCAATAACACCATCATCATGGAAAATCCTTAATTTGGGTTGGAAAACTCACGAAGAGGAGATACTCCTAATGAATCTCTCGAAAAGAGACCAGGTATATCTAATAACTCTGAATTACAAAATTTACTACTAACCATGTAGAAACATATGAAGGAGCAGAACGATCGCATCGAACAAATTCCTGGAGTACCACCTATGATCAGTGGCATCGATGTTGATAGATATTCTCAACAACCTTGGAAGCCAAGTGCGGCACCCTTGCCTATACCCAAGAAGTTTAAAATGCCTGACGTTCCCAATATTATGGAACAACTGACCCACGGGACCATGTGACTTCTTTCACTACTGGGGTAAAAGGCAACGAGTTAACGAAACAAGAGATTGAATCGTCCTTGTCAAAAAATTTGGGGAAACACTTACCAGAGGGGCCCTGACATGGTATTCTCTTCTTCCTGAAAATTCTATTGACTCTTTTGCTGAGCCTGCAGATTCGTTTATAAAAGCACACTCTGCTGCACAAAAAGTTGAGAAGAGATTGGAAGACATATTCAAAATAAAACAAGGAGACACAAAAGTACTTCGTGAGTTTGTAGATATATTTCAACGAGAATGAATGCAGTTGCCCAGGGTGCCCGATAATTGGGCAGCTATGGCATTTGCGAGCAACCTGAATGATAAAAGCTCAGAAGCCACGAGGCGACTTAGGAGAGTCTAAGAGAATTCCCCACTACAACATGAAACGATGTATATAACAGGTACAATACTAAACTCAGAATTGAAGAAGATATCATTGCTCGTTCGAGAGATGAAGATCATTCCATATCCAGACGTCTTGAATCAGATAGAAGATCAGGTAAAAACTGGTACGATCCTTACTTAGGACCCTCGAGCGCAATATCCGCCAAAGTCTCGAAAACACTAGGTCGGACTATAGACCACAAGGAAGAGACGTAGTCTCATCCTCGTCTAGATCCAGAAAAAATCGAGATGAACGACCTTGAGGTAGTTCTCAAATTGGGGATCATACCTTTAATATAAGTACTACAGAACTTGTCTCAATATTGAGGAACATGGGAGACAAGGTTAAGTGGCCCAAAGAGATGCGGTCAAATCCAAGTGGAAGAAACCCAGATCACTGGTGTGAATTTCACAACGATCATAGGCACAAAACTGCGAATTGTAGATTTTTACAAGGTGAAGTAGAAAATTTATTAAAATAGGGCTATTTAACAGAATTGTTTAGTGATAAAGGTAAACATGCATTTATGAGGAACAGGCAGGAGCCCCCAAAGCCTCCTTCTCCAAAACGAACCATTAACGTAATACATGGGGGTGAAGAAGTAAACGGAGTGATTTGCAAAACAACCACGAAGTTCACAATTACACATGGAAAGCGGGCTCGTGGAGAAGACGATATAACCTTCGATGATGCAGATATTACCGGATTAATTCTTCCGCACAACAACGCTCTGGTAATATCTTTACTTCTTCATGACACTAACATAAAAAAGAGTGTTGATTGATCCAGGCAGTTCAATCAATATCATATTGATAAGATGTTGGTAAAATCAACACAAGCACAAGACCATTTCCAGCACCTCTCTACTGCTTTTGATATTTTACGCATGTATAATATGAAGTTAAATCCAGAGAAATGCGCTTTTGGAGTGCAATCAGGAAAATTTTTGGGTTTCCTTGCATCAAACAGGAGAATAGAGGTAAATCCCGCTCAAATTAAAATCATACAGGATATACCTGATATTTTAACAAATAAAAAGGAAGTTCAAAGACTGACAGGGAGAATAGAAGCTTTGGGTAGGTTTATTTCTAAATCTTCAGAAAATTTTTTTAAATTCTTCTCAGTTACCAAGAACAGAATCGGTACGAATGGACTAAAGAATGTCTGCAAGCCCTCAAGAACCTGAAGATTTATCTATCAAAACCACTACTGCTTTCGAAGCCAAAAGAAGGGGAAAGATTCTACATCTTCCTGGCTGTCTCAGAAATTACTGTAAATGCAGTATTAGTAAGAGAAGAAAAAGATAAACAATCACCTGTCTATTATGTAAGTAAAACTTTGCTAGAAGTTGGGACTAGATATCCACATCTGGAAAAGTTAGCCTTAACTTTAATAATGGCATCTAGAAAATTACGACCTTATTTTCAATGCCACCCAATCACCATTGTGACCTCATATCCTTTAAGAAATATTTTGCATAAACAGGAATTGTCTGGAAGATTAGCCAAGTGGGCCATAGAATTAAGTGAGCATGAAATAATCTATCAGCCTAGGACTGCACTTAAGTCTGAAATACTAGCGGATTTTGTTGCTGACTTTAGTAATAGCATTGTATCTGAAGTAGAAAAAGAGTTCCAACTCTTTAACGGTGTTAATCCAATCCTATGGACCTTTTTCACTGATGGTTCTTCAAATATAAAATGTGCCGGCTTAGGCATAGTCTTGATATCACCCACGGGTGAAAAGACACGACAAGCTATAAAGTGTTATCCTATGATTAACAATGAAGCAGAGTACGAAGCTGTTATTGCAGGGCTTGAACTCGCATTGGAGCTCTCAATCGAGCAAATTGTGATCAACAACGACTCCCAACTAGTAGTAAATCAGATACAGGGGACTTACATCGCTCGAGAGACTAGAATGCAACAGTATCTTATAAAAGCATGAGAGCTCCTGTGACAATTCAAAACATGGAAGGTAGTGCAAATACCTAGAGAGGAAAATGTAGAAGCAAATGCATTAGCTAACCTTGCAGCAGTCACGGAAGTAAAGAACAAACAAAATACAATTGTCGTTCAACTATATCATTCAATAATAGACCAAGAGAGGAATAAGCTAACTTTCAACAACCTAACCTGGAACTGGAGAAAGGAAATTCTTAATTTTTTGCAGAATGGCACCGTACCTGAAGACAGGAAAACAGCTCAACAACTTCGCCGCAAAGCTGCACAGTACTGCCTTATTCGCAACTCACTTTATCATAAGATGTTCGGAGGACCACTAGTTAAATGCCTCGGACCTAACCAAACGTAATTTGTGATGAAAGAAGTCCACGAAGGACACTGTGGAAATCACTCAGGGGCGAGAGCCTTAGTGAAAACACTAATCAGAGTCGGATACTATTGGCCTAAGATGGAATAAGAAGTTGAGAATTTCGTATCCAAATGTGACAGATGCCATAGGATTGCCACTAACATGTATCAACCAGCAGAATTATCCAAATGTGACAAATGCCAAATGGGGTATGGACATAGTAGGACCTCTTCCCACAGCTAAAGGACAGGTACAGTTCTTACTTCTACTAATCGACTATTTTACAAAATGGGTAGAGGCAGAAGCGTTCAAACAAGTGCGAGAAAGGAAGTTAATAGCTTCGTATGGCGAAATATAATATGCCGTTTTGGAATACCAAGGGAGATCGTGTGTGATAATGGCCCACAATTCATAGGCTCGCAAATCACAAAATTCTTGGAAAGTTGGCAAAATCAAGCGGACCACTTCAACACCGTACCACCCCGTGGCTAATGGTCAAGCTGAGTAAACAAATAAGGTCATCATCAACGATCTAAAGAAGCGGCTGGATAAAGCCAAAGGAAATTGGCCTGATGAGTTATCAGCAGGTACTACGGGCATACAAAACAACTTCAAAAATAGCCACAGGAGAAACTTCGTTCGCACTTGTTTATGGCTCAGAAGCCTTAATACCTGTGGAGATTGGCGAACCAAGCATAAGGTTCTCAACAGCCATGGAAGGTGAAAACGACGATAAATTAAAGAAAAACCTGGACCTGCTCGAACCACGGAGAGAAGGAACATTGATATGGATGGCAACTCAAAAACAAATCATAGAGTGTTATTATAATCGTAAAGCTCATCTCAGATACTTTAAGATTGGAGACTTCGTCCTCAAAAATGTCTTTCAATCAACGAAAGAAGCAGGTGCAGGAAAGCTAAATCCAAACTGGAAAGGACCTTACAAAATTCGAGGCATAGCTGGGAAAGGCGCCTATAAGTTGGAAGCTATGTACGGAAGAGTTCTACCAACAAGCTGGAACACCATCCATCTAAAGAAGTATTACTTCTAAAAGAAAAAGAATACCCACCATCAGGTATCACTGATTTTATTTTGAACATTTAAAAATTTTACTAATTTTTTTAGATGATAGGCACAAAGCTAACCCATCACCAAATAATGATATTAGACCTTCAAAGATACGAGGAAATAACACAATTACTTGTCTATGGTAACACTTTCTGGTGGACATTTTAAAAGGGTTAAGAAGTCATCATCTAAAAAAACTATATACCTTTGTGTCCAGAATGTTTTTCCTTTTCAAGAAAAGGGCCACAAGGAAGGAATAATCAAGTGCTAGAGATTTCATTCTTCAAAGATCAAACCCATGGGGGGCTATAAAGTATGGAAGGCAAAGAAGAAGCAAAGAAGACTAACAAAAATTCAAAAGCTCGAGCATGAAGACCCATCTACCCAACGAGACAAGTGACACAAGCAGAATAAAAAAATATCAAAAGAGTCATCCAAATACAAAGCCTAATGCAAAAGGCAAAAACCTTCGAACATATTCAGGTTGAAAGGTAAAATATTAGTCACAAGAAAGAAATGTACATCTTTATTCAAAGCTGTTGTGACAAAAACAGTTAGGGGTAAAAGAACATCATCTATGTACTCATTAAAAAAACTGTTCTCAAATAAAATATTTATGGATGAAAGATCTAAATCCTTGTATTTGTTCAAGAAATTGTTATCAAATAAAAACAGTTATGAATAAGAAAACATTTCCCTCGTACTTATTAGAAAACTGTTTCCAAAACAGTTGGGGGTAAAACCCCCCAATCTTTATAAAAACTGTTACTAGTAAAAAAAGTTGTTTCCTTGTATTTAATCGAAAAACTGTTAACTATGAAAAGCTGTTACGAAATACAAGAGTATATCAAATTTGTTAAACAAAAAACAATTGCAAACATGAGTTTAGACGCTAACCAAACACATGTAAAATGTCATGGAAGTTTAAACAATAACTTTCCTTGGAAACATTCTTAAACATGTGTAAAATTCCCATCACTCTATTGCATTATCATGAAGTTAAGATGACTTCTTCATGTCAATTATAAAGGGCCCTCTTCCATAAACTATGCCTATTACAAAAAGCGCACATTTATTATGACACCGTGCCTATTATAAAAAAGGTACGAGTAGTCTAAAGCATTCCACATGCAAAACTCGAAGGTAAAACTAAAACCTCGAAAAATGAAGCATGCAAAAGACTTAAAGAGTGAAATAGAAACGCAACAAAAGTCGAACTAACATTTATATATTAAAACGAGTAAAACTAATTATTAACTTATACTTAGCCGTATAAAATTTTTATATATACATTGTGGTGCCCCTAAGTTTTCATTTAAGGACTTAAAGGAAATCCAAATTTACCCCCGATGGGACTAGGGGTAACTACTAATTGATACAAAGAAAAGGAAAAAAAGGGATAACCCAACTAGATCTTTTCAAGAGAGGGGTTGACTTCCGTGGCAGAAGGAGCGGGAGCAACTGGGGATGAAGAGGCATGAGCGGCTGGAAGCTCACCATCAGGGGAAGAGAGGTTATGACCCTGTTGAGCCTTCTCCGAGCTTCCTTAGTTTTGGCTATTTCAGCACTAAGGTCAAAACCCTCTTGACTCATTTCCATCAATGTGTCAAGGCGAGAATTTATATACGCCCAACTCACATCAACAGCAGCCACCTCTTCCAAATCTTCATAACCCTTTGCCCACACTTGAAGCTCAGCTCTTAACCCGTTCTTCTCCGCATCCGCAGCTTCATGGGAAACCCTTAATGGAACAATCGACTCCTCTAAATTTTGAGCTTTGTCTAAATACCTACGAAGATCTTCTTGAGTACGAGTGAGTGATTGCACGAGCTCGCCTGAGTATTCCTCCTTCTGCTCCAACAAGTTCTTCAAGTCTCTAATCTCCACTGAGGCACGGGACAGCTGCTCCGCGAACGAAGACTCCAGAACACTCTTATCTTTATCAGCTTGACTGCAACAAGCCTTCTCCACTGCTAGTTCTTCTGCCATGAGTCTCATATGTCGCTTCAAGGTATTCCTTTCCTCTTCTAAAACATCCATGTCAATCCTTAAGCTATCATACCGTGCTCTCCAATTATCCGCGTCGGCCTGCAACTCTCTTGTCTCCTTGTCCATATTTTAAATCCTCTTCATAAGCTCCATGCCTATAAGGTTAATCTACAAGAAATAAACCAGTCAGATATGGTAAATTTCATATACGAGAGTAAAAGAGGATAACTTGCACCATACCTTCAAAGAGGTATGCACGACCTCATTGGCCCATGTAAGAGTACTGTGGCTAGCTAGCTTTGCTTTATCAGAGGGACCTATCAAAGGCTTGAGCCACACTTCGGGCTCACCCATCTTCTTGAAAAGGTTTCCCTCAGCTGGAACCTCTATTACCACCTGCCGCATCTCTCTGCTGGAAGGCCCTACTTCCCTAACGGAAGGCATGGAAGCAGGCATAGATGGAACATCAACATGCACGGAAGGTGGAGGACCTGGAGAAGCCACGGGCAAAGAAGCAGGCACGGAAAGTTGAAGAGTTGAAGAAGTTACAGGAAAAGCAACAACAGAAGTTGAGATAGCCAAAGGAACAGACGAAACAACTTCTCTCAATGAAGTAGGAAAGACACCAGCTAAAGGGACATCGTCAGGAGCAAGATCAACAACCTCATGAATAGGGGAATGTGAAACATCATCAAGGACAGGGGGCTCAATCACATACACGGGAGGCAAGGTTAAGGCTGTAAGCTCACCATCTAAAACAATTTGCATTCTCCGTGGCCTGTGCACTAAAGCCCCCTCCTCTTCTTCTTCTGTGGAATGAGACTCACTAATCTTCCTATTCGAGGAAGATGAACCAACAATAATTTCCTGCGCTTGAGCCAAGGACATCTTCGGGATAGAGGAAGCAGACACCCCACGAGCACAGTACCCTATTAAAAAGGGAAAGAAGTTAAATGGCAAAAAAAAGAGAATAGAGTAAGGAAAGAAGCAAAAATGAGAGCTTCACTTACCGCGGGTCTTTACTCGCCACTCATACCTCCCAACGAGGTACTTCCAAGATCTTTCTTCTGAAGGAGCAACGTATAACAATTTTTCTACCGAATCATGAATACCGGAGACATTGTCAACAATATTCATGATTGTTGAGAGAAGAAAAAAACAGATATTATGTTAAATAAAACATCTCAAGTCAAAACAAGAACAACTAAATGTGTGCTGAAGCATACTCACGTGCGCGATTCCACTTCTCAGGGAAGGGAAGATTTTCTTCGCCCACTAAACCAGCAGTGGGTACAGCAACATACCGGAGGTACCATCCCCTATCTTTATCGTCTCCAGGGCTTACCCAACACTCTTTTGCTTCTAGCTGTCAGAGTAAAAACCCCTTCATGAAATAAGGTAGGAGAGTAGATGTTAATAAGATGGTTGAAGGTAAAAGGAACCGAGGCTAAAGAAGCCAAACTCCTAAGGTATGCGACAACTCCCCACACAAGCGGGCCAACTTGTCCTACGCAGATATTGAAAAAATGGCAAAGCTCAGCTATAACTGGGTCAATGGGGGATCTAAACCCTAAAGTGAAAGGATACGTACAAACAAAAGAATATCTCGTCTTGTAAGACGTTATTTTTTTATTACTATTCAGAATATAGACAGGAAATTCAGATTTCAAAAAGCACTCCCTATGAACAAGGGAAATCTAACCCTCAGTTATAAGGGTTGGATATCTTTCTACACTATCAAGAGAAGAAGATTGATCTACAAGAACTAAAAAATCCCTAGAAAAAACAAACTCAGCAGGGACAATTTCATCGACTCCAGGTTCACGAAGACATTCGCCTCTACCTCTAGATAAAGACCGAGAAACCCTAAATCTCGAAGAAACTGGAAATCTCGTGGAACGAGGAGGAACTATCTGAGAAGAAGAAGAGCCCCTCGAAGGAATGGATCCTATAATTCTTAGTTTACCACCCCTCCGACTCCTCGTCGGAGCAGAAGAAGGTGCTAAACTTTCAATATCTATTACTCTTTGAGGTTGGTTAGAAGAAGAAATGTTTACAAAAGCAAAGAAGAAAGTTCTTTACAAAAGACAAAGTTAGAAAAGTGTTTCGTGGAAGCAAAGAAAAGAAAACATGTATTTATACTTGAAGACAACCGTCAAACATGCAGAAAAAGGAAAATAATAGTGAAAAGTCATAGTTGAAGATGTCACTTCGGGACTGGCACAGCCGCAAAAAGCCCTAAAAGGTGCTGAGTAAATGCAGAACAAATGCGGAAGGGACACGTGGTATGAGCATCAAATGGAAGTGACAAACGACGCCTATGGTGCAGAGAATGATACAATGATTCAAGGAAAAGCGGCGGCAAAATATTCCCGCCATAAATGAATATCCACTTACCAAATATTAATCGTTAAATATATGGTAAGTGGGGGGACTATCTGTATTGGTAAAAAAGAGTTTCACACATAAGCCAGCTTTTGACAACTCAGCCAGTCATGTGGACGCAGGAAAACTCGACAGCTCGACGTGACTCCTTGAAGAGATACGATACAAAGAGGCACGGTTCAGTAAACCCACGAACATATCAGCCACGGGAAACTCAACTTGATCAAAACGGGAGAGAGACATGGTCAAAATGAATTTAGACAAAGCTACGAGCAGATTCCAGGACCCACGATTTATTACTCCAGCGTTATGTAACTGAACCCCAATTACCGTTATCCTTTGTAACGCCTCATTAATGTCACAATTAGTCATTGGTAAGTAACCATAGCAAGAGTCGTACGTTGTAATAATCTCCTATATAAGGGACAGGAATACAACTTGTAAAGGCATCTGATTCTCGAATACAATCAACTTCGATCTTCTATATTTCTCAAATATTGTCTACTATTCATTTTTCTCCATTATCTTGATTATTATTAACCCGTATTCATCTTAAAAATAAGCTTTAGTCAAAGGATCTAATTCTTTGGTTAAACACCCATTTCATAAATGGCCATGGTGATATAACTGGATATAGTAATTCTGCTGGAAGATGCATGTTATTGGCGAACCATTCGAACCTGTCGCATTTAGATACGAATTTCTCGGCTTCTTCTTCCATCTTGGGCCAATAATACCCAGTTCTGATTATGTTTTTACCAAGGATCTTTCTCCTGTATGATTTCCACAGTGTCCTTCATGAACTTCTTTCATCACACACTCCATTTGGTTAGGTCTGAGGCATTTGGCTAGGGGTCCTCCTAACATCTTGCGATAAATTGAGTTGCGTATAAGGCAGTACCATGTAAATTTGTGGCGAAGTGCTTGAGCTGCTTTCATGTCTTCAGGCACGGTGCCATTCTGTAAAAAATTAAGAATTTCGTTTCTCCATTCCCAGGTTAAGTTGTTGAAAGTTACCTCATTCCTTTCCTGGTCGATCGTTGAGTGGAATAGATGGACGACAATTGCATTGTCTTTGTTTGTTACTGCTGTGACTACTGTTAGGTTAGCTAATGCATCTACTTCTGCATTTTCCTCTCTCGTTATTTGTATTACCTTCCACATTTTGAATTGTCTCACAAGCTCTCGTGGTTTTTTAAGATACTGTTGCATTTGAGTCTCTCGAGCGATGTAAGTCTCCTGCATCTGATTTACTACCTGTTAGGAGTCGTTGTTGATCACGATTTTCTCGATTGAGAGTTCCTGTGCGAGTTCAAGCCCTTGCAATAACAACGTTGTACTCTGCGTCATTGTTAGTTATAGGATAACACTTGATAGCTTGTCGTGTCTTTTCACCCGTGGGAGATATTAAGAATATGCCTAAGCCGACACCTTTTATATTTGAGGAGACATCAGTGAATAGGGTCCATAGGCTCGGATTAGCACCGTTAAAATGTTGTAACTCTTTTTCTACTTCAGGGATAATGCTATTACTAAAGTCAGCAACAAAATCAGCTAGTATTTGAGACTTAATTTTAGTCCTACGCTGACAGATTATTTCATGCTCACTTAATTCTATGGCCCACTTAGCTAATCCTCCTAACAATTCTTATTTATGCAGAATATTTCTTAACGGATGTGAAGTCACAACGGTGATTGGGTGACATTGAAAATATGGTCGGAATTTTCTAGATGCCATTATTAAAGCTAAGGCTAATTTTTTCAGATGTGGATATCTTCAGCATCTAGCAATGTTTTACTTACATAGTAGTAGGTGATTTCTTACCTTTTTATTCTCTTACCAGTACTGTACTTACAAGAATTTATGAAACATCCAGGCAGATGTACAATCTTTCCCCTTATTTTTCTTTGAAAGCAACGGTGGTTTCGATAGATAAATCTTTAGATTCTCGAGGGCTTGCTGACATTCATCAACCCATTCGAACTAATTTTGCTTTTTAAGAACTGAGAAGAATTTAAAACTTTTTTTCGGAAGAGTTAGAAATAAATCTTCCCAAATTTGCTATTCTGCCTATTAGTCTTTGAACTTCTTTTTTATTTGTTAAAATATCAGGTATTTCTTCTATAACTTTAATTTGAGCAGTGTTTACCTCTATTCCTCTGCTCGATACAAGGAAACCCAAAAAGATTACTTGATTGCACTCCAAAAGCGCATTTTCTGGATTTAGCTTCATATTATACTTGCGTAAAATATCAAAAGTAGTAGAGAGATGCTGGAAATGGTCTTCCGCGTGTGTTGATTTTACCAACATATCATCAATATAAACTTCCATCATTTTTCCAAGATGTTCTTGGAACATTTTAGTCACCATAGAATATGCATCTAGAAAGCTTAATAATTTATTACCTGCAGTGGCATCAATCATTTGAGCAATATGTGGTAATGGGAATGAACATATGGGGCATGCTTTATTTAAATCAGTATAATCTACACATACCCTCCATTTGCCATTCTTTTTAGGTATCACCACAGTGTTAGCTAGCCAGTTAAGGTACTTTACCTCCCGTATCGAACAAATTTTCAAGAGTTTTTGAACTTCTTTGTCAATCACTTGGTTCTTGAATGGTCCTTCCTTTTTTTTTATTTACCATGTACGAAGGATAGATCTTCATTTTGTTTGTGAGCCATCACCTCTGGTGGAATACCTATCATATCTGAATAGGACCACACAAAATAGTCTGCATTAGCCTTTAAATAGTCAATTAACGTACCTTTTCGATTGGGACTCAACCTCGTGCCTATATACACCTTCTGTTCAGGTTTTTGTTCAGACAATGGAATAGCTTCAAGCTCTTCTGTAGTTGTTTTGACGTGTTTAGTTCGTGAATGACATTCGGTCTAGAGTCCACATCTATATGGTCCACCGTATCTTCCATGGTGACCAAATCCTCCTTCACTCGGTGTCTCTTTCCGTACCTATTTGAATATTTACTTTTTTCGTACCTATTTGGTTAGTAATTTTTTCCATACTTGTTGGCTAGAGACATATGCTTAAAAGATTTGTTTATCTTCTGGCTCTTCCGTCCCTTTTTTGTAATAAAGTACCACAAAATTTATATTTCTGAGGGAAATTTTATTACCTGGTGTAAGGTGGATGGTATTGCGTCCATATCATGAATCCAAGGCCTTCCCATTATCACATTATAAACCATGTCAGCATCAATGACTTGGAATTTAGCATTTTTAACTACTCCGTCAGTGTAAGTGTTAAGTTCAATCTCTCCTTTGGTTATCACCGTGGAGTTATCAAACCCTGATATGGCTCGTGCCTTCGGGATCACCAGATTTTCCATTAGCATTTCATCCATGACTCTTAACAAGATGATAATGATTGAACTACATGGATCAATCAACATTTTTTTAACGTTAGTGCCATGAATGAGTAAGGATATTACCAGAGCATCATTATGGGGAAGCATTAGTCCACCAAAATCTATATCGTCAAAGTTTATTTCATCTTCGGTTGGATCTTCTCGAACCCGCTTTCCGTGGGTAATGTGACCTTTGATGCTAATTGGCAAACTATTTCGTTTACTTCCTCTCCTCCATGTATCACGTTGATGGTTCGCTTTGGAGAAGGAGGATTTGGGGGCTCCTGACTGTTTTTCATATATGCATGTTTACTTTTATCAATAAACAATTCTGTTAAACAGCCCTGTTTCAATAAATTTTCTATTTCACTTTGTAAAAATCTGCAATCCACAGTCATGTGCCCATCATCGTTATGGAATTCACACCAGTGATCTGGGTTCCTTCTATTTGGATTTGATCGCATCTCTTTGGGCCACTTAACCTTGTATCTCATGTTCCTCAATATTTAGACAAGCCCAGTAGTACTTACAATAAAAGTATGATCCCCAATTCGGGTATTACCTCTAGGTCGTTCATCTCGATCTTTTCTGTATCTAGATGAGGATGAATCTACGTCTCTTCCTAGTGGTCTATAGTCTGATCTAGTGTTTTCGAACCTTGGACGAATATCACATCTCGAGGGTCCTAAGTAAGGATCGTACCTATTTTTACGTAATCTTCTGTCTAATTCAGGACGTATGGATCTGGAATGATCTTCATCTCTTGAACGAGCAATGATATCTTCTTCTATTCTAAGTTTAGTACTATACATGTTATATACATTGTTCCATGTTCAAGAAGGGAATTCTCGTTTAGGTTGCTTGCAAATGCCATGGCTGTCCAATTATCAGGCACCCTGGTTAATTGCATTCTTTCTCATTGAAACATGTCTACAAACTCACAGAGTAGTTCCGTGTCTCCTTGTTTTATTTTGAATATGTCTTTCATTCTTTTCTCGACTTTTTGTGCACCAGAGTGTGCATTTATAAATGAATCTGCAAGCTTAGCAAAAGAGTCAATAGAATTTTTAGGGAGAGGAGAATACCAGGTTAGGGCTCCTTTGGTAAGTGTTTCCCCAAATTTTTTGACAAGGACTGATTCAATATCTTGTTTTGTTAAGTCGTTGCCTTTTACTCTAGTAGTGAAAGCAGTCACATGATCACGTGGGTCCGTTGTTCCATCATATTTGGGAACGTCAGGAATTTTAAACTTCTTGGGTATAAGCAAGGGTGCCCCACTGGGCTTCTAAGGTTGTTGAGAATACCTATCAACATCAATGCCTTTGATAATAGGCGGTACTCCAGGAATTTGTTTGATGCAATCTTTCTTCTCCTTCATCTGTTTCTGCATGGTTAGCAGTAAATTTTATAATTCAGAGTTATTAGTCATACCTCGTCTTGCTTCGAGAGGTTTGTTAGGGGTGTCGCCCCTTGCCAAATTTACCAATCTAGACCGAGAATTTTCCCGGGACCGTATTGTTTAGAGGTGGTGTCAGTGATGCAGGAGGTGCTCTTGGTAATCCCCTTGAAAATTCTTGCAAAGCTTGTCCCACGTAGTCTGCAATCATTTGCCTTATTCGATCTTGTTCTATCGTCTGCTCATTATGATTGTGGTTGTTTTAAAATCTTTCTGGGGACGGTTCCCTTGAAACACGAGGGGTTCCTTGAGGTGATGGAACTGGTGTTCCGTTCCTCCGTAGATTGTTGTCATTGGAGTTCGACAGCATTTCAGAGGATATCAATAAAAAATGAACAAAGATTATGAGAATTCTCAGCAACAGAACCAATTTGTTTAACCAAAGAATTAGATCCTTTGACCAAAGCTATTTCTAGGATGAACACGGGTTACCGATAATCATGGAAATAATACTAAATAAAGAGAAACGAGTAATAGACAATATTGCATAAATATAGAAAAGCAAAGTAGATTGTATTCGAAAATCAGATGTCCTTACAAGTTATATTTCCTTCCTTTATATAGGAGGTTTCTTAATATAATGTTTGGTTCTTGCAATATTTGCTCATTAATGACTAATTACATAATTGACGCATTACCAAGGGCAACCGTAACTATTATGTGAAGGTTACATAACGTCTGGGATTTTATTTGGGATTCCTGAATCTCTCCGTAACTCTTACTAGATTCACTCTGATCGTGTCCCTTCCTTGTCTCGATTAGAGCGAGTTTCCCATGGTTGATGAGCTCGAAAGTTTAATGAATCATGCCTCTTTGTTCCATACCTCTTCAAAGAATCACATCCAGCTGTCGCGCTCTTCGGTGTCCACATAACTGGGTGAGTTGTCAAAAGTTGGCTTACGTGTGAAACTCTTTTTTACCAATACACTCAGCTATTGAAATTTTTTCGAACTTCAATTTAAATCACAATAAAATCAGAGTGTGAAAACCTTTTAAATAAAACCGGAATTTTTCCAAATCCTTATTTTCGAAAATCAGTAAAACATAAATATTCACCCTTATCGCTCCTTGTTGCGGCGTGCAACCCGCTCCCACCTGTCCACCCTTATTGCTCTTCCATATATATATATATATATATATATATATATATACACACACACATATCACCCTTGTTTCTCATGTTGCGTCGTGCAACCCGATCCCACCTATCCATCCATATCACTACTTGTTGCGGCTTACAACACGCTCCCACCAGACATATCATATCAGTTTATTTATAAAACTTTCACAAATCAGGCCAAGCCTTTCACAACATTTAACTTCATCAATTATCATTTCACAACGAAACCAACCAGCATTTATACACATATCATAACACTGACATTCAGCACAATCCTTATGTAGTATAACAAAATTAAAGAACAACCAACACTTCCAAATTACTTGAAGCAATGCTTAACGATGAATCGACGAATCCAAATAGACATATAAACCTCAATGATCATGAAACATTTAAGTCTGGAAGCAAATAATTGGAAACCGGGGAAGGGATAATGTTTAATAGATAATTTGGTGGTGCATAGATACTCGTTACCTCAGCTATGCACCAAGCACATGAAAATTCACATAGCAATTAAGTTGGGAATTCTTATTCCCTCGAGTCAAGGTTAAACCAAACACACTATCTCAAATTTGCAGGCCACTCACTGATCAATTATAGCTTTTCCTTTGGAATTCACCTCCAATACACTCGAATCTAATCATAATCAACTTAATATCATTAATTAATGCTAAAGAAACTAACTTTACTGAAACTTATATTTTTTCCTACATTTTCTAAAAAAAAGTTGAAACCCGACCCCGGGCTCGCTTGGTCCAAACTCTGGTTTCAGACCAAATTACGTTTACCCATTCACCCCTGAACCCGAATATGCAATTAGTTTTGAAATCCGACTTCAATTCGAGGTCAAAATCCCATTTTCACAAAATTCCCTAATTCTACCCAAACCCTCAATTTTAACCATGAAAATTCTTGATTTTTTATTTAAAGGTGATGAAAAACATTGGGTAATTTAAAGAGTAAAGTTTAGAATTGATTACCAACACTTTGGGGATGAACATTGGTGATGAAAATCGTCCTTAGGGATGAGTAGCTTAAAAAATATGAAGAAAAAGGGTTATGTCCGTGTTTAGAATTGAATTTATATACCTAGGTAGGCCTTCATCCCGTTCGTGTGGTCCTACCCACGTTCGCATAGAGTTGAGGCACCGGACTTCCGCGTTCACGACCATGGGGTTACGTTCGTGTTGAACAAAAGAGACTCCTCCCCCAGGCCAAATTAACCTGATGCTTTTGCGAGGTCCTAACCACCCCCAGCCCACCGCGTTCGTGTGAAGTGCCCCGCGTTCGCACTGAACAAAAAGGCCCTGTCCAATATTACCCTACGCGTTCGCGACTGGGTATTGCGAATGCGAAGAAGAGTAAAACACCCTGTGGCCTATCTGAAACTCACTCGAGCCCTCAAGGCTCCAACCCAAACGTGCACACTATTCTAAAACATCATACGGACTTGATCGTGCGGTCTAATCATTAAAATAACATGTAAAACTATGAATTAAACCTCAAAACTCATCATTTTTCTCAAGAACACTTAAAGTTCCCTATTTCTCAACCGGACGTCCGAATCACATCAATCAAATATCCATTTCTCACCATATTTCACAGATATATTCAAATACGGGCCTGATACCAATGGTTTCAAAGATTAATTCTTTTCTTTATTTAATTAATAGTTCAGCAAAACAATTTCTTTCAAAAATTGATTTCTAAGGCTTGTGACCTCGGAATTCAATTCCGGGCATATTTTACTGCGGACCTCCCGGAATTGTCGAAACACATATACGGGAATGTTTACTCAAAATGTTGACCAAAGTCAACAGTAATCAAACTTTAATTCTAGAAATTACTATTTCTCCTATTTCCACAGAAAAGCTTTCCAATTTCACGCCCGGACTGCGCACACAAATCGAGGTAGTTAAAATTAATATTTTTATGTCTAATAAGACTAGAACGTAGAATTAATTCATAAAATGACCCCTTGGTCATCACACCTTGTCCATTGATACCCCCGTTACAGGACAGCCCGAGGTTGCAGGGGAAAATAAGAAGAGGAAAAGAAAACCTTCGTGCTCCCCAGGTCTCGAGGTGAAGCCAAATAAGAGAGTTGGTCGTATAATGTTTATGCGCACATTGATTTAAATCCGAACTTCGAATCTAAGTTAGCACAATTTACTGTTCCCTCGTTAAAACCCTTGCTAGGAAACCCATTTGGGACAAAACCAGTTCAAGGGAAAGAGTGCAAAGCGTGCTTTCATGTGTAATAGTACATTTTACTTTGGATGTTGCTGGCAGTGTTAGCCCGCTTTAAGTGTGTCACGTTTCAGTTGTTTGATAGCTATGCACCATTTCTCGCTTCCAGTTTGTACGAGCCCTTGCCAGTAATTCTGATGACTTAATATGGTCCTTCCCAATTCGGTCCCAACTTTCCTTCGTTCAAGTTTCGAGTATGCAGTGTTACTTTTATTAACAGCAAGTCTCTGATATTGAAGTGTCGGGGGTAGGCTCTTCGGTTGTAATATATTTCTATCCGCTGTTTCTGGGAGGCCGATCGGACTAGGGCGGGCTCTCGTCTTTCATCCAATAGTTCCAGGCTCGTACTTATGGCCACACTATTTGATTCTTCTATCGAAACCTGAGGCCCGGTTTTCCCAATTTAACTGGTATTAATGCTTAGGCACCGTGGGCCAATGAAAATGAGGTGGCCCCGATACTAGATTTTGAAGTTGTACTGTATGCCTACAAGACTTCGAGCAGAATTTCTGTCAGGACCCGGAATTCCCATCGTCAGGACCGTGATGGTGCCTAACATTCTGCTTGCTAGGAAATCAAACATTAGAGAATCATTAGCCAATACTTTTACATTTTAAGTGATAAACAACAAATAAGCTATAACAAGTGAAAATGAACGCGGAAATATGTATAAGAACTTCAAAATATATAAATACTACCTAGAATCTAGAGTCACAATTCACGAACATCTACAATTTTTACTATAAGTAAATGTCTGAAAGAAATACACTATTTTCAAAATATAAGAAACACTAAAATGAAAGGTATATAAGGGGACGCTACGGCATGCGGACACCGACAGGTCTACCTTGGGTCCCCTATCAGATGGGTCTTGCGGCCAACCTCGCGATCAACACCAAAATCTGTACAGGAAGTGCAGAGTGTAGTATCAGTATAAACGACCCCATGTACTGGTAAGTGCCAAGCCTAACCTCGACGAAGTAGTGACTAGGCTACGACGGGTCACTCACAATATAGCTTGTACACAGTGTATATAAAAAAGCAGAAAAGGGAGACAAAATAGAATAAAGCATTAACTTGCAAGAAATAACTATAGCTATCAAAAGTAATTTAACAGTGTTCAGATACTACCAATCCTTAAGTCAAATTAAGACTAGCGTACGTCTAACATAGTCAGGGAAATCATAAACACATAGGTTGTTGTGGCGCACAACCCGATCCCGCCGTACATATCTTATTCCTCCCTTATTTCCTCATTGTAGCATAAACAACAGTATGTAAATAAAAGTGTTGCGGCGTGAAACCCGATCCCACCATATCACAATAAAAAAACATAAATCACCCTTATTACACAAAAAAATCCATAGTTCTTGTCACTTACACACATGTTACAATTCTCTGACCGATCGGCTAAGCCATCTCACTTATTACATAGCCACTTTCAGTTGTTCATACAGTTAACACTTACCTCGCATCTTTTATTACATAGTTCTTGTCACTTACACACATGTTACAATTCAAGTCATTTTCCCTTCTTATTCGTTCAAATAACATTTTCCTTCATATCGAAAAGCACCATTACATAGGGCATTGCACTCATAAGGGAGGGAGTTCGGGGAATCATAATCACATTCATAAATAGCATGTTGACATGGTAAACGTTCAGAAAAATCATGGAACATGAAGCTTTCAACTCAACATATTAAGACATTCAACTCAAGTATGACCCGTTCAGGAATTTACACCAAATAATCGGACATCAGGAGCTCGATTCGAAGAAGAAGAGAGTTAGCCATACATACCTTCATTGAGTTTTCTTTAGATTTTTTAGACGATCTTAGTTTTTAGCTACTTCAATTTATTCTAACAATATAGCAAAATTGAACCCAAAATTAGGAGAATAGTCGTAATTCTAGCTCATTAGGGCATTTTGCCAATCAGTAGGTGTGCTTTACTGTTCTTAGGCCTTTTTGTAATCATTCTACCGTTTTTCCATCCATTCTTAGTTTACGAACTCCCCTCACATTCTAGGAATACTTGCATGTAAGAAACTTACCTCCCCCACACCATATTTACTTCGCCAATTATTCCCCATTTCACTAGACCTTTGAATTTGGAGGGTAGGGTGTAGGTTCTTACCTTCAATCTATTCATCAATCTTATGGCCTTCTTGAAAATCTTCAAGCGTCTAGTATGAATGATGAATACTAGTGGATGGATGATCACTCTCTTTCTAAGAACCCTTTTTCCTCACTCTATAATATCAGAAAATGGCTCAAAAGGATGTGGGATATGTGTTTTTATTGAAATAGGGTCGGGTCTAAAAATAAGAAAAGTGGATGCCCCATCACAGATATGCGACCGCATAATGGATATGCGGTCCGCAAAGTGACCGCAGAAATAGCCTCCAAGAATATGAATTTTTTGACTAAGTTTGCGACAACTATGCGGTCTGCATACCTATTCTGCGGTCGCATAATGCACCGCAGAACTCCCTTCGCGGAATCCCAAGAGAGGTTATGCGGTCAATGTGCAGTCTGCATATTGATTATGCGATCGCATAATCGACCTCAAAACTGGCCTCAATTTGGCCATATTTTTTCTCCACTCTACGATTATTATGGTGTCCGCAGAGTGATCATGCGACCGCATAATGGGCCGCAGAAATGCGTAAATCTGAGAAACATTTTCTTCTCAGTCCACAGGATACTGTTCAATCCAAAAAGTCTGAACCTCTCGCCATGAAGAATTTCTATTATAAAAACGCATGAATCTAACTTGGCACTGCGAAATCCCGAGTTTTTGATTAAGAATTTTACGGGTCCTTACATCCTTCCCCACTAAAAATCATTCGTACTCGAATGAGGATCAAGGTTCATTTAGGTTAAATTATACCACATGCCATTAGCCCCAGATATTTATGCCGAACTTCTGGATTTTCTGAAAATTTTGCTAGAGTTTTCTTTGCAATTATGCCTATCTACCTGCCAGTGAGCCCCCGAAACACATCTTAACAAGATATACATGATCAAATAATAGAGCATGACATAAAAGAGCACCAATCGGGGCCTCATAAAGGACATATAATTAGAAAGGAGTGACTTTACACTTTCCGAAAAAATGATACA
The DNA here is from genome assembly GCA_005239525.1 of Nicotiana knightiana. Lineage (NCBI taxonomy): Eukaryota > Viridiplantae > Streptophyta > Magnoliopsida > Solanales > Solanaceae > Nicotiana > Nicotiana knightiana. Next base: position 90,826 of record ML404348.1, on the reverse strand, counting down.
AAAATTTTGGGGAAACAAATTCATAAAACTATTACATGGCTATTCAAACAAATGAGGGTACTTCTTTTTCATTTCACTCTCGGCTTCCGAAGTAGCTTTTTCTACTTGTTCGTTTCGCTATAATACTTTCACGGAGGCAATTTATTTGTTTCTCAATCTTTGGATCTGCCTATCAAGAATAACTACTAGAATCTCTTCATATGATAATTCTTCACTAACCTCGATGGTCTCAACTGGAACGATAGCAGACGGATCCCCAATTGCCTTCTTCAACATAGACACATGGAATATCGGGTGTACTAATGACATCTCAGGTTTTAGGTCAAGCTTGTACGCCACCTGAACTATCCTTTGAATAATTCTATACGGCCTGACATACCTCGGATTTAGTTTCCCTTTCTTTTCAAACCACATGATCCCCTTCATGGGATATACCTTCAAGAACACCCAATCATCTTCTTTGAACTCCAAATCTCTGCGATGAACGTCCGAATAGGATTTTTGGAGACTCTGAGCAGTTTTTAACCGCTTTTTTATGATCTTAACCTTTTCCATAGTCAGATGCACCAGGTGTGTTCCTATTAGTTCATCCTCTCCAATATCGAACCACCCAATCGGCGATCTACACATTTTACCATACAAGGCCTCAAACGGCGCCATCAGAATACTAGCATGGAAGTTGTTGTTACAAGAAAATTATATGAACGGCAAATGATCATCCCATCTACCTTTGAAGTCAAGAACACAAGCACGCAACATGTCTTCAAGCATCTGAATAGTCCACTCTATTTGCCTGTCAGTCTGAGGATGGAAAATCGTGCTAAGATCTACCTGCATACCCAAACCTTGCTGGAATTTCTTCCAGAAATTAGTTGTGAACTGGGCTCCTCGATAAAAAATGATGGAAACTGGAGTATTGTTCCGCATCGTCGGTGGATTTAATCGGCAAGAAGTGAGCTGATTTCGTGAGTCGATCCACAATAACCCAAATTGAGTTGAACTTACGCGGAGTGCACGACAACCCTACCACAAAATCCATATTGATCATTTCCCACTTCCACATTGGAATTTCTATACTCTGAGCTAAACCACCGGGCCTTTGATGCTCGACCATCACCTGTTGACAGTTTGAACATTTTGCCACAAAGTCTGCCATACCTCTCTTCATGTCTTTCCACCAATAATCTTCCTTGAGGTCATGATACATTTTTCGTAGAACCTGGGTGCACACAATATCTAGAAGTATGAGCTTCTTCCATGATTCTTTCCCGAAGACCAACCACGTTTGGAAAACATAGCCTCCCTTAGTATCATAATGTGTTGTCATCCATGCCAAGATAAAAGCCGTAGTCTTATGTTTATGAATCCCTTCCGTCAAACTGCACCAATACTGGATCGCTGTATTATTTCTCATTGACGTCTGGTACAAGCGATGATTCTGCCCTATTCCACACAATCACTCCCCCTTTATTAGAATCCACATGGCAAACTCCCAACTGGCCAACTGGTGGACATCCTGGGCCAAGGTTCTTTGACATGCCTCTAAGTGTGCCAAACTACCCATATATTTCCGACTAAGAGCATCCACGACCACGCTATCTTTCCCCGGATGATACAAAATTTTGATGTCATAATCTTTGAGCAATTCAAGCCATATTCTCTGCCTCAAGTTCAATTCCTTTTTCTTGAAATTGTATTGAAGGACCTTGTGGTCCGTGAATACAGCTACGTGGAGCCCATACAAATAATGACGCCAAATTTTAATGCAAAAAACACCGCCACAAGCTCTACGTTGTGAGTTGGATAGTTCTTTTCATGATTCTTAAGTTGTCTTGAAGCATAATCTATAACCTTACCATGTTGCATAAATACACACCCATGGCCAATCCTCGAAGCATCACAATACACCACAAACCCTCTGCAGCATCCGGTAGGGTCAATATTGCTGCCGAAGTCAATCTTGATTTCAATTCCTGGAAGCTCCTTTCACAAGCATCAGACCACTGGAACTGAACCGGCTTGTGCGTCAATTTTGTCAATGGAGAGGAAAGAGTGTAGAACCCCTCCATGAATCACATATAATACCGGCCAAACCCAAGAAACTGCGAATCTCTGTTGGAGTAGTAGGTGTTGGCCAATCCTTCACCATCGCAATATTTTGAGGGTCAACCTTTATTCCTTCTTTTGAGACGACATGACCGAGGAATGTAACTGATTCAAGCCAAGACTCTCATTTCGAGAACTTTGCATACAATTGGTGTTGATGAAGAGTCTGCAGAACAGCCCTGAGGTTGTCGGGGTGATCCTCTCGACATCGTGAATGTACAAGGATGTCGTCAGTGAATACTATTACAATGGAGTAAAGTAACGACTTGAAGACTCGATTCATAAGATCCTTGAAAGTTTTCCGTGAATTTTTGAGCCTGAAAGACATCACAAAAAATTCAAAGTGCCCATACCGGGTTCTGAAAGTTGTTTTCGGAATATCCTGCTCTCTCACCTTCAGTTGATAGTACCCGGACCGCAAATCAATTTTGGAGAACTTATCACCTTGTAATTGATTAAACAAATCATATATTTTAGGAAATGGGTATTTGTTTTTGATTGTGACTTTGTTGAGTTTCCGGTAATCAATACACATCCACAGCGATCCATCTTTCTTTTTGATAAAGAGAACCGGTATGCACCAAGGCGACACACTCGGTCGGATGAAACCTTTCTCTTGAAAATGCCTCAGTTGTTCCTTTAGTTCTTTTAATTCTGCTAGCGCAATTCTATAAGGTTGAATGGATACAGGCTGCATTCCTGGCATCACATCAATCCCAAAGTCAATCTCCCTATCTGGAGGAATCCCAGGGAGCTCATCCGGAAAGACATTGGGGAATTCATTCACAATGGGAAGAGATTCAAGGGTAGGCACCTCAGCAGCAGTGTCCGTAACTCGAACCAAATGATAAATACACCCCTTCCTGATCATTTTTGTAGCCTTAAGGTAAGAAATAAACCTACATTTTTGGCATAACACTATCCCCCTCCCTCTCAACAGCTGGATCAATAGGAAACTCAAGCCTTATAATTCTGGTTCGGCAGTCAAGTTTGGAAAAACATGAATATAACCTGTCCATTCCAATTATTACATCAAAATCAATCATTCCAAGCTCAATGAGATCATCCATGGTATCCCGACCATGCATCGTGACAACACAGTTTTTATAAACCTGCGTGACTGTAATAGACTCGCCAACCGGAGTAGATACAGAGAACGACTCATGAAGTTGTTCTGGTTCTATTCCGAAGATCGAATCAACATAAGGAGTAACATAGGAAAAGGAAGATTCGTGATCAATAAGGGCATACACATCAAGAGATTGAACAGTCAATATACCTATGCCGACATCCGAGGAAGCCTCTACACTCTGTCGACCACTCAAAGCATAGAACCAGCTGGGTCTTCCCGAACCTTGTGCACCACCCCTAGCTGCACCACACCCTGCGGCTGCTGAAGAACCTCGAGCTGGAGGGGGTGCTGAAGATGTAGCAGTTGTTGGACTGGATTACTGAGTTGTGCCCATGCCTGCACCCTGAAGGAATGCACGACACTCCCTCTGAATATGGCCTCTCATTCCACATCCGTAACATACTGGCATGTCTAGGTAGCAGACTCCCGAATGTACCCTCGCACACTTAAGGCATGGGGCCATCTGCTGCTGCTGACATCTCCCTTCTGATCGGCTTTGATGGTGGGACCCCCTATTGCCCTGACTTGGCGTAAAGTGACTCCCTTGCTGCTATATGTGCCCTGATGCAGTGCACTGACAAAAGACTAAGCATAAGACTGGATGGCTTTGATGATCCTCCTCCAAAAGCTTATCTCCCACCTCCAAAGGAATCCCCAAGGTTTCCCGCTGATCGGGCCCTACTACTACTTTCCCGTTCCATCCTGAGCATTAACTTTCGAGCCTCTGTAGCTTGGGAAAATTGCACCATCTTTCCACAGTTCATGGCAGAATATAGAGCAGCTGTGGCGGCTTCATTAATAACCAAAAGGCCAAGGCCCTGTACAAATCGGTGCACTCTAGCCTCCATAGTCGACATCACATGAATAACAGACTTTGACAGATGCACAAACTCCATGTGGTACTCCCACACACTCTTACTACCCTGTTTAAGGGTCTCAAACTCCACAACACGGGTTGTCTTAATCTCGGCAGGCAAGAAATGATCTACAAAGGCCTCCCCAAACTCACCCCACCCTGCTGGAGGGCTCCCTCCCCACGAGAATCCGTTCACATCTCAAACCAGGAATATGCCACTCCTTTCAGACGAAAGGAGGCCAACTATATTCCCTCCGTCTTAGTGGCACGCATAAGTCAGAGAGCCTTATGCATCTCCTCAATAAAATCTTGAGGGTCTTCCCCGGGATCAATACTTGAGAACACTAGAGGGTCTAATTGAAGGAACCTGTTTACCCTAGGAACAGAAGAATCCCCTTGCAAGCTGATGGAGGTAGGGGCAACATTTATCCTCTGGGCCTGAGAAGCCACCGACTGTGTCGGCATATGAATAGCTCCCCTAAGATCCTCATCAGAAATACTGGGACCGGAAGCTGGGGCAGGAGGTGGAACAGGGGCATCAGCGGGAGGGATTGTGGCACCCTCCGCAGGAGTAGGGATTGGGGTAGTCTGGTCTGGAGGAGAAAAATCAGGCAGTGTAATAATCGGGGGATTGTCCTCGCCCGCACTATCAAGTTGGGAATCAATAGCCACTCCTGGGGTGGCATTGACCTCATGGCCAAATCTCACTTTCTTCCTAGGTGCCATTTAACGAAAGTTAGAATAATGCAAAAGTTAGGGGAAGCCAACCTCACATTCCACTCTATCACACGATATAGAATAACAATGAAGGGTATTACCCTAAATTTTTGAGTAGCCCCCTAATGATGGATGTGGTCGACAACACATCGATAAGAAGGGGTGTACTACACACGGCTCCGAGACATCCTAGGATACTTTAAAACCTTAGGCTTTGATACCAAGATTGTCACGCCCCAAACTTGGGGAGCGCGACCGGTGCTCAACTGAGTGAACCCGATCAAGCAAGGCTACTATACCTTTCCTACGCGACTCATTCATAATCTGAAAAGATCAGAGGAGAGATCAGTTTTACATATATACAGACGATTACTAGTTCACTCCTCCTCATATACATTAAACCATAGCTAAGTTCCCAAAAGTACATACGGTTCACAATTTAGTGGGAAAGAGTTTCAAAATACAACTTGATCCGATGACCACCGCGACACCCATACATGACCCACATAAACATCTACGGAGCCTCTAAAGATATGTAAAACAAACATGACAATGCTGGTAACAAGGCTCCGACTATACCTCAAAGTGTGGTAACTTATACAAAATAAGAACAACATATACTACACATGACCCCGGGAAGGAACAAGTCTCACCAAGACAGATGTGAGGAGAAGGACAGAGAGGGCACCACTATCAGCGATCAACGCTTTCTGCGATGAAACCACCCAGTACCAGGGATGTTAGTACTATCGAATAGTACTAGTATTTAAGACAAACACCAATCTTAGTAAATGAACAATGAAATAAAAGGGAAGGCGGTCATAATAATCAAATAGTGCTTAACAGAAATACAAAGAACACCAAGTAAGGATCACATAGTTGCCAATTCAGTCTTTCCATCTTTTTAGGTTAATAATTCTTAGTGCCAAGTGCCACAACTCATAATGCCACCGTGTTTTTACACGGAGTCCAATCTCGGCCCGACCGGCTAAGCCATCCCAAGTGAGACTTATCCAAATTCATAATGATAATCAATGACCCAGTATAAATGCACCATGTGTACAGCATGGCGTCCGAGCTCGGCCCGATCGGCTAAGCCATATCACTTGGGACATATCCACTTTCAATTGTTCACATTTCCCTCCCATCTTTTATTACATAGTTCTCAGCACTTGAACACATGTTACAATTCAAGTCTTTTCCCCTTCTTATTCATTCAAATAACATTTTCCTTTATATTGAAAAACACAATCACATAGGGCATTGCACACATAAGGGAGGCACATCGGGGAATCATAATAACATTCTTAAATAGCATGTTGACATGGTAAACATTAAGAGCAATCGTGGAACATGAAGCTTTCAACTCAACATATTAAGACATTCAACTCAAGTACGACCTGGTCAGGAAATTACACCAAATAATCGGACATCAAGAGCTCGATTATAAGAAGAAGAGAGTTATCCATACATACCTTAGTTGAGTTTTATTTAGAGCTTTTAGACGATCCTGATTTTTAGCAACTTCAATCTATTCTAACAATATAGCAAAATTGAACCCAAAATTAGGAGAATAGTCGTAATTCTAGCTCATTAGAGCATTTTTCCAATCACTATGTGTGCATTGTTGTTCTTAGGCCTTTTATTAATCATTCTACCGTTCTTCCACCAATTCTTAGTTTGCGAACTCCCCTCCCATTCTAGGGATACATGCTTGCAAGAAACGTACCTCCCCCACACAACATTTACTTCACCAATTATTCCCCTTTTCACTAGACCTTTGAATTTGGAGGGTAGGGTATAGGTTCTTACCTTCAAACTATTCTTCAATCTTATGGCCTTCTTGAAAATCTTCAAGCATCTAGTATTAATGATGAATACTAGTGGATGTATAATCTCTCTCTTTCTGTGAACCCCTTTTCCTCACTCTATTATATAATAAAATGGCTCAAAATGATGTGGGATATGTCTTTTTATCAAAATAGAGTCGGGTATAAAAATAAGAAAAATGGATTCCCCATCACCAATATGCGGTCGCATATGTGACCGTATAATGGATATGCGGTCCGCAAAGTGACCACAGAAATAGCCTCTAGGAAGATGAATTTTCTGACTGAGTATGCGATAACTATGCGGTCCGCATACCTATTCTGTGGTCGCATAATGCACCGCAGAACTCCTTTCATGCCCAAGAGAGGTTATGTGGTCAATGTGCAGTCTGCATATTGATTATGCGATCGCATAATCGACCGCAAAACTTGCCTCAATTTTGCCATATTTTTTTCTCTACTCTGCGGCCGTTATGTGGTACACATAGTGATTATGTGACCGCATAAAGGGCCACAGAAATGCATAAATCTGAGAAACATGCATAATTGATGCTATTGATAGGAAGGGTTGAGGTCACGGGGTTCCTTCCTCATATTGTTCCGCAACCACAATCTCGAAAGCTTGGTAGACTATGTGCTCACGTCCTTCTCTTGTTTCCAGGCATAGGACTGATGGGTCCCTGTAAATATATTGCTCGTCCTCTCCATGGACCACAATTTCCTGGTTTTCATACTCGAACTTAACCATCTGGTGAGGAGTAGATGGCACTGCCCCCGCTGCATGGATCCAAGGAATCCCTAGGAGATAATTGTAGGATGTATCCATAACCATGACCTGGAATGTCACTTCAAAATATACAGGGCCGATTGTCAAGACCAAATCAATCTCCCGGATTGTGCCTCTCTTGATGTCATCGAATGCGCGGATGCACACATTGTTGGGCCTAATCCTCTCAGTCCCGATCTCCATTCTTTGTAGGGTCGAGAGAGGAAAAATATCAACCCCAGATCCACCGTCCACCATAACTTTTTTCACATAGTACCCTTCACATTTAACAGTTAGGTGGAGAGCTTTGTTGTGGGCCGGCCCTTCTGGAGGCAAGTCATTTTTTCTAAATTAGATCCGGTTGACTTCGAAAATTGTTCTTCCATTCTTTCCATTTTCTCAACTGGGGTCTCGGCCGGAACATATGCTTCATTAAGTGTTTTGGTCAAGATTTTCTGATGCTCGTTCGAACTTATCTGCAAGGATAGAAGTGAGACATGAGTTTGGGACTTTCTGAGCTGCTCAATTATGGCGTATTCAGAGGTTTTCATATTTTTGAAGAATTCTTCTGCCTCTCCAGTACTGATCGGCTTCTTGGGCGGAAAGTGTTTCTGCTTGCTTTTGTTCAGTTCTTCCAGGTTGAGGTATATCTCTGATGAGTTTATCTCACTTGTTTCACCAGTGATTTCTTTTCCTTTGTATGTCACCACCGTCTTGTTGTAATTCCAGGGGATGACAGTAGTATTCTTCACGGATGAGAGGCGCAGCTAATAACCAGGGGCTCATTCAGCCTTGGTGAAATAATTTTCCCCCGCGCCACATGCGTCCCCTTTGGCACGTACATTTTTTGGCCGTTCATCGTTGCTTTGTTTAATTGTAACCTTCGGGGAGGGGTTACAACATTTTGTCCCTTCCTGGGTGCCTTGGGGATGTAAACAAAAACGTCTTTAGAGGGTCCCATATTTATCTTGGCTTCAACCTTCCCCGTGGCCTGGGGGACGGGGTTACTCTTTTCCCTGACTGGTTTGGGTGCCGCCTTGAGATTTTTCTCCATATTTGCAATGGCGATGATAACTTTTAATTCTGGATCAAAATCTCGGTCTTCGCAAATCACGCTAATGACGGGCCCATTATTATGAGTGGGCAATGGATTGTTCGTCACATTAGGAGCTTCTTTGTCCCTTAACACCACTTTCTTTTGTTCTATAAGGTTTTCCACGGCTCTTTTGAGAGTACAACACTCCTCTGTGTCGTTCCCTTCTGCTCAGGAATGGTAGGCACAATTTGTTCCCGGCTTGTATGATGCCGATGCTAGATTGTGCCTGGTCGGAGGTACGGGCTGCAGAAGCCCCATTTGGACTAACTTTGGGAAGAGGCTTGAATACGGCTCACCGATAGGTGTGAAGTTAAGTCTCCTCGGTGGTTCATGGGGGTAGGTACTGTACGAATAGTTGTTTTGGGGACGGCGTGGATTATATGGAGCTAGGGAAAGATGGTTATTTCCCGGAGGTGGAGCTCTGTTCTGGTTGTATTGTTTTTGCGGCCTCGAATACGGCTGAGCATTCATTACCACATAGGGGAAAAGGGGGCGTAGCATAAGCTGCATCTTGGTGAGGATAGTATTGTTGGCAAGCTTTGGGAAATGGACGTGGGTATTGTCGAGACTTTCTGACATTGGAAACCATCATGGCCCCTTCTTCTTTCTTCTTTCTATTGGCTGCACCCCGGATCCACTTTGGATGGCCTGAGAGGTTGCTCTTATGGTAGATTGACTCAGGATACGACCGGTCTTTAGACCATTCTCAACCATTTCTCCAATTTTGATTGCTTCCGCAAATGGTTTGCCCATGGCAGACATCATATTTTTGAAGTAATCAACTTCATGTGCTTATAGAAAGACACTAACCATTTCAACCTCATCCATTGGAGGTTTGACTCGGCAGGCCTGCTCGTGCCAATTAATGGCATACTATCTGAAACTTTCTGAGGATTTCTTTTTGAAATTGGATAGAGGGTTCCTATCGGGGGCGATTTCCACATTGTATTAGGATTGCCGAACAAAGTCCGGTGCCAATTCATCCCATATGTGCCAGCGGGATATATCCTGGTCCATGTACCATTTTGATGATATCCCTGTCAAGCTTTCTCCGAAATATGCCATGGGAAGTTCCTCTTTCCCACCTGCTCCCCGGAGCTGATTGCAATACATTTTCAGATGAGCAATGGGGTCCCCATGTCCATCATATTTTTCGAACTTGGGGATTTTAAACCCAAGAGGCAAGTGGACGTGCGGGAACATGCACAAGCTTGCATAAGAGACACTTTTCTGCCCGCTCATCCCCTGTTTATTCTTGAGGCTCTACTCAATACTCTTCATTTTCTGAGCCATTTGTTCGTGCTCGAGGCTTTTCATATCTTGTCCCAAAGTGACCTTAGACTGAGGTTGTTGGGGGTATGCATTGGGGGTAGCATTATTGGTATCTAGATGGACGAATGGTGTTTGGAATGTGAATGCTGGTGGCTCGAAGCTTGGCCCAAAGATAGTCAGTGGAGCCATGGCAGAGAATGGTAGTGCGATGAAGAAATTGGAAGACACACAGGAAAACAAGGCCTAGGGGCGAACCTCAGAAGGACTTCCGGCAAAGTGAGCCGACATAGATGGATATTCAAACGGCGTGGCTGGGTAACTTATGGGGATGTTGGATATCCCGCCTGCCCTGGGAATTATTTTGGGAAACCCGGGATAGTACTGGGCTGTTCCCTACCATTGGACCATGCGTCCCACATGTCCAGCATGCGGAAACATAGAGTCATTTTCTCTTAGGCTGTTGCTGACTTAGATGTTGGGATGACTGGATTCAGGTCTTCCACGGAAGAGTTGACGATTGATAAGTGACTTTCAGATGTCATTTCTATGCTCCCTTTTGACCTAGTGAAGTAAGGATGGGACGCCAGGTTACCGCAAAACCAACCACCTAAAATACCTTTTAGAGATTGAAACAACAAAACGTTAGGTTGAAGCATTTATCTCATAGGGAATCGCACGTTTGGGGTATGCAATGCACCTAGGAAATTAAATGCTTTCTATATGTTTTGCAACAGTTTTGTATTCCCTCCCGGCTTTATTTCTCAGTTTTGAACTTTTCCCTTTTTTATCACTCTTGTCCTTCTTAAGGTTATGATCGAATCCTATGTGGATTGCCTACGTATCACGGCGCCGCGTGAATCAGATCATCACGTAGTTCAAGGATAAATAAATATTTTTCTAAAACATTCATTCATTAAAAATACTTCCATTTACAAAAATTTTAGCCCACTTTTGGAAATTTTAAAATTACGAAACAGACTCAACACATACTTTCCTTTAAAATGTAAAAGCTACAGTGGACTTAGACAGGAAAACAAAATACAGACTCGAGAAAACTCCAAGAGTACATCCGTGCTTCCAATGCTCCAGAGACCAGTGGGGCATCATTCGGCCTTGCCACGACCCTGCGTACCATATCTTGCTGGAGGCGACATAGGTCATCCATTATCTTGTGGACGAATATCATTACCGCTGAGAAGAAGGTGGTACGAGTCATATCTTCACATTCCTAGCATTTGGTGACAATATAATCTGCTATATACCGAACTCTTTGCCTGATGATACCTTTTTCCTGAAGTAGACGCCCGATCTGTTGGGACCTTGCCTCTAAAACCTGGGCGTCTTCGTGACTTTGTTCTTGCTATTGTTGCAATTCGTCTTCCAACTGAGCTATCATGCATAACACTTTTCCCTTTCTGTCTTAAATATTTTTTCTTGCTTGGCCGTTTCGTTTTCAAAGGTGGCCATCCTTTCTTTTAAGCCCATAACTTCTTGGTCATGCTTTCATTTCAGTTTTTGCACGAATTCTGCTCTTTCTTCTGCATTCTTTGCCAATTTTGCTCGCACTTGGGTCAAATCCTCTTCCGCTTTGTCCAGGTCATCACCATAGCTACCCAACTTTTTCCTGAGTCTGGTGACAAGTCTTTCGTCAGCTCTGCTTCTCTTAGGGTTTTCAATGGCTATCCTCATTTTCTAGGTCTGAGCCTGGAGGGCCTCATTTTCTTTGTTCAACCTGTTTCTTTCCCCTTCAGCTGCAGCAGTTTATAAAGTGTTTTCAAATTTGAGATCCCTGATCTGGGCCTCCAGTTTACTTATTGTAGCCCGGTAGTTTTTTTCTTTATCTAACCAAACCCAGTGTTTTTGTGCCTGCTCAGTAAAATGTTGCACATGAGGTCTTTTTGCGGGTCGCTCTGGTTCTTTGTTCTCTCTGCCTCTTCTGCCATACCAAGAAGTGTAGGCGGGCTCCACTTCCCCCTTGGATAAATTTCTTACCCGAGTCTGAGGTTCTAAGAATCTGCACTCGTTCCAGATTTGATGGACCGTGCCTTCAGGAAATGCAGCTCTCAGACATAACTCAATGGCTTGTTGGTTTAAATCCTCATCATGTGGAACACCCTGTTGTCTTCCCAACTACCATAAGACCCGTTGTGGGGGAATATGGATGAATGCTTCGCAGATCCATTAACAAAAGATAGCACACCTCAGTAGACATATTGATAGCCTCGCTGACAGGGAGCCACCCGAATGTCCACTCGATTCGGTCGGTAGTCAATGAAGTTAAATGAGAGTGCCAGGCCTCTATGCCCTCAGGAAATTTGTGGCCTTCTACCCGAGTACCATGTTCTTCGATACAATTCAAACTGGTCAAGCCGTAGTTCATGTAGCTTGGGCAGTGACAGAGGTGCTCGATCATCCAAATTTGTAGGAGAGATTGCACCCTTCAAAGAATTTTTGTCCAAATTGGCAAATCGTCAAGGCGCGGTAAATCGCAGCTAAAACCAATGGTACAAGAGTGCCATTGGGATTTTTTATCATGAAATCCGCCATCCCTACTAGTCTGATATCTATGAGTCCGTCACTCCTTGGGTAGATTAAGGTGCTCAGGAATGCTACACGAAAGCTAGCCCCCGACGGGCTTCCCATTTAGCCTGGTTCTTGTAAGTTATAGCAGTGTTGTCAGCTTCATAGCCCCGAGGATCTCCATAACGTTTGTACAAAAAATAGAAAGTGCAGAACCCTTCGGATAGGTGTGGGTCTTGGACGTCTCTATTAATGTTCAAAAGATCCCAGAATTTATGTGGAGTTACCGCCCTGGGTGCCACCGGATACCGTCTTCTAAGATTGTCATTGAGACCAGCATACGCATACCCCTCTATTTCCTCTAGCGTGGGTGTCAACTCAAAGTCTAAAAAGTGGAATACGTTGTGGGCGGGGCCCCAAAATGGTACTAGAGCTTCGACAACATCCAACATTGGCTTGATTTTTAGAAGACCAGTAAGTCCGCCTAAAGCTTTTACACCAGACTTTGTACTAAATTCTCCCAAGTCGCTCCACCACATATGTCCCAAGGGAATTTCCTCGACGGCCCTAAAGGTAATGTTTTCAACTGTATTCATCCTGCATATTTGTTCTAATTAAAAACCACAAAAATATTGACCGAATGAGAAAACGTGTTATTTTTTGCAAAATAATTTTGGAATAAAGAAAATGGACCATCTGCGAATGCGGCCCTTCAATACTTCGGGTAGGAAGTTTTAGGGTTATGCTCCCTAATTGGGTCAAAATTTGGAAAAGACTGTAGGTGGCTATATTTGCATAAATAGCCTTCTGGCGCCCCGTTTGGGCAACTTGGCTATTTATGCAAGAATGGCGTCACCTAATTTTATTTAGGACCATATCTTTTGAAGAAAATAAGGTCAGACCCGATGAGGGTTGCCTACGTATCCCACACCGGTGAGAATCAAACAAGGCGTAATTCGGAAAAATCTTGACTGATTAAAAATATATATCTACGCACTTTGTTTTGGAATTTTATATTCCTTCTTCATTTTCAAAAACTTTGGTAGTGTTTTGGGATATTTCAAATACAGGGATTTTCAAAACAAGGTGATGTAATGACCCGACAGGTCGTTCTGTGAGATTTACCCTGTTTCCCCTATTTCCACATTTCTTATGTATCGATATCTTGTTTTTTATGTGTTGGATCAGGTGGTTTAGGTCCGGAGTAGTTACGGTGAGAGTTTAGGCATTTAGCCTTTTAAAGTAGCCTAATAGTTGAGAAAGTCAACTGAGAGCTCACTTATTGGTAAACGAACTCGGAATGTGGATTTTATGGCTCGAATAGATTCGTTAGGTGATTTGGGACTTGGGAATGTGTTCGGAATATTTCTGTGATGTCCGGAGTAGAATTAGGCTTGAATTGGCGAAGGTTAGTTTCTGGCAATTTTCGGTCAGCAGTGGAAGATAGGCTATCGGGGATAGAATGGAATTCTGGAAGTTGGAACAGTTTTGTAATGTCATTTTGGATATGTCTGCAAAATTTTAGGTTAATCGGAGGTGTTTTGGTTGGTTTCGACGTAGGTGGCAAAATTTGGAAGTTTCAAAGTTCTTAGACTTGAATTTGATGTAAATTTGGTGTTCTCGTGTTGTTTTTTGTGTTTCGAAGGCTCGACTAAGTTTGAATGATGTTATGGGATATGTTGGTATGTTTGGTTGAGGCCCCGAGGGCCTCGGGTGTGTTTCGGATGGTTAACAGACCAACTTTTGGCTTGAATTCTGGGCAGATTGCTGCTGGTGTAAGGTTCTGGTGTCTTTCTACGTGATTGCGTGAGGATGTTTGTGATCGCTTAGGGTTAATTGGAGAGGCAAGATTTTTTGTTAATCACGATCGTGTGGAATGGTTTGCGATCACGTGATTATGAGTTTTTGGTCAGTGCGATCGTGTGGTCTTGTTTGCGATCGCGTAGAGTTAAAGGGGCGCGTGGGTGAGTTGAGCTTTTTTCTTCGCGATCGCGTGGAAGGATTTTTGATCGCGTGGGTTTAAGTCTTGATGAATCGCGATCGCGTGAGGTTGTCTTCGATCTCATACGGTAAATTGGTGGGGCTGCAAGTTTGTTCTTCGCGATCGCGTGCCAAAGTTTGCGATCGCAGTGAAGGAATTATTTTAGCTGAGCAGAATGTTTAAAAGGCCGGAAGTGCGAATTTGGTTGTTATTTTCTCCATTGTTGCATGCGGACTTGAGAGCTTTTGAAAGTGAATTGAAGGGGAATGAAGGGAAATCATCTGGAGGTAATAATTTCAACTTCTTAACACGCTTCTATGTCAATTCTTAAGCGATTAAACCATAACAATTATGGAAATTTAGCCAAAATTGGGGAAGAAGGGTGGTGCGTGAAAAATTTATTTTTCTTTTGAGGATTTGAGTGGGCAATTGTGCTCCGATTTTAGTGTTCTTGGTATGCATAGACTCATGGGAGGACGAGGGTTCTAAGGATGTAAAATTATTGAATTCCAAGATGTGGGCCCGGGGCTCGGGTTTGGCCGAATTTTGAGATTTTTTATTTAATTGATAATTTTCGATTGGGTTGTGTTCCTTGAGTATAATTTAATGATGTTGAACTGGTTTTGGCTAGATTCGTAGAAATCGGGAGCAAGTTTGAGGGGCAAAGGTATAGCGGACTAGTGTCGCGACCCGGTAGAGGTAAGTAATGGTCTTAAATCTTGTCCTGAGGGTATGGAAACCGGACTGCATTATTTTCTCACTGAATTTGGAATGGCGCACATGTCGGATGAAGCATATGTAGCGCGTACTGATTTTTGGATTGGACTAGGTCCTCTCTGCGGCAACTAATGAGTTTCATATTTACTCAAAATCTTATGTTAAATAATGTTCTAACGATTTGTGAAATATTTGGGCTGTAAGTCGTGTTTGAGGCCTCGTGCCGATCTGTTTAGACCCATTTTGAGGGCGTTCTATTGTTATTTTCCTCACTACCTGTTGATGATTTTACTCAACATCATTGTGCATACTGTTTTATTTGAAACTCAACCTGATTTACACTATATAAGCATCAAAATGATGTTTTCGGGTCGAGTACCGCGTGCTATTACTTCCCTGAGGGGCTTTTCGAGTGGTTCCAACGAGTGTGGCCGAGGGCCAAGAGTGATGGTGAGGTGCTGAGTGATATTAGCGCTTGGGCTGAAGGAGCCCCTCCGGAGTCTGTACACATCCCCAGTGAGCGCACCGAGTGCGAGTGATTGAGTGATTGGGAGGCATGAGTAGTTGTGAGGTGCTGAGTGATTGTGAGGTGCTTAGGGATTGTGATGCATGCCCGTGGGGCTGATTATGAAACATGTCTTTGCCCGAGGGGCTACTTATGATTTTACTACATTCATTGCATACCAAATTGTTGTTTTAAAATTGTTAAAAATGTGCATTATTCTAAGGCATCACGATTTCGTATATCCATGTATACTTCTGGAAAGTAAGGCTGTGTATATCGTGAGTTGATGACATTGATATTTATGTGATTCCTTGCTACTTAGGCTTGATTTATTTCCATTACTACTGAGTTGGCATACTCACATTACTCCCTATACCTCTGTGTGCAGATTCAGGAGCAGATATCGAGCATTAGCTTTTATATATATATATCACAGGGGAGCCGGATCGTGGGGATATAGAGTTTTTCAGCGTTCGCAGTATCACTGCTTTCCCTTCATGTTGTATTAGCTTTGATTCGGAGTTTTGTATCATAATACTTTATTTTGGCATATTTCACTAGATGCTCATGACATGTTAGCTCCTCGTTTTAGGGATGTCAGTACTGTATATAAAATTTGCCTATTATATTAAGAACTTTCTCTATATTGTTATGAATTGCTTGAAACTTAAATTGGATTTTCAAAAGGAAATGTGAACACGCGGTAGTCGGCTAGCCTAGTTCCACGATAGGCGCCATCACGGCCGGTTAGGATTTGGGGTCGTGACAGTTTGGTATCAGAGCCGTATGTTACATAGGACTCAACGGTCATGACCAGGTTTAGTAGAGTCTTGCGGATCGGTACGGAGATGTCTCTACTTATATTCGAGAGGCTGCTGAACTTTTAGGAAACATTCTATCTTTCTTGAACTCTTTCGTGTTGATCTGTTGATTCTTGAAACCTGAACTTACGTTGTCTCATTCTCTCATATATGGTGAGGACATGCCATATCGATCAGAGTGACCAGTCACCGGCTAGACCAGTGAGAGGTCGAGGCCGCGATCGAGGCCGTGGTATAGGTAGGGGGTCAGCCCGCGCAGCAACCGATTTTATATATTCCTATGTTTCTTCATACTTTGCCGATTTTCTGGATATGCCCCATGAGTCTCTAGTCACCTTTGTTCGTGTGTCGACTCCGGTGGGAGATACTGTTGTTGTGGACCGTATGTTTCTTGCAGACCTGCCAGGCATGCCACCTGACAGGGATATTGATTTTGGTATTGACTTGGTGCTAGGCACTCAACCTATTTCTATTCCACCATATTGTATGGCACCAGCGAAGCTAAAGGAATTGAAGCAGCTTCAGGAGCTCCTAGATAAGGGGTTCATTCGGCCTAGTGTGTCACCTTGGGGTGCACCGGTGTTGTTCGTTAAGAAGAAGGATGGGTCCATGCGTATGTGTATTGATTATCGGCAGTTGAATAGGGTTACGGTGAAGAACCGGTATCCCTTGCCCCATATTGATGATTTGTTTGACCAGCTTCAGGGAGCCAGAGTATTTTCCAAGATTGATTTGAGATATGGGTACAATCAGTTGAGTATTTGAGATTCTGATATCCCGAAGACTGCTTTCAAGACCAGGTATGGTCATTATGAGTTCTTGGTTATGTCGTTTGGGCTGACTAGTGCCCCAGCTGTGTTCATGCAATTGATGAACAGCGTGTTTCAGCGTTATCTTGATTCCTTCATCATTGAGTTTATTGATGACATCCTGGTTTATTCTCTTAGCCAGGAAGAGCATGCTCATCATTTGAGAGTTGTGTTACAGAGATTGAGGGAGCAGAAGTGTTATGCGAAATTCTCCAAGTGTGAGTTTTAGCTGGGATCGATAGCTTTCTTGAGGCACGTGGTGTCTAGTGAGGGGATTCAGGTTAATCCAAAGAAGATAGAAGTGGTGTAGAGTTGGCCCAGACCGTCCTCAGCTACAGAGATTAGGAGTTTCTTTGGTTTGGCGGGATATTACCGTCGCTTTGTGGAGGGATTCTCTTCGATTGCTTCGCCTTTGACCAGATTGACCCACAAGGGTGCTCTATTCAGATGGTCTGATGAGTGTGAGGAGAGCTTTCAGAAGCTCAAATCAGCATTGACTACAGCTCCAGTACTAGTTTTGCCTGCTGGTTCGGGTTCTTACACAGTTTTATTGTGATGCTTCTAGAGTTGTCTTCAAAATATTTCTGTGATGTCCGGATTAGAATTAGGCTTGAATTATCGAAGGTTAGTTTTTGGCGATTTCCGGTCGGCAGTGGAAGATAGGATATCGGGGACGGAATGGAATTCTGGAAGTTGGAACAGTTTCGTAATGTCATTTTTGATATGTCTCCAAAATTTCTGGTTAATCGGAGGTGTTTTGGTTGGTTTCGACGTAGTTGGCGAAATTTTGAAGTTTCAAAGTTCTTAGGCTTGAATTTGATGTAAATTTGGTGTTCTCGTGTTGTTTTTGGTTTTTCGAAGGCTCGACTATGTTTGAATGATGTTATAGGATATGTTGGTATGTTTGGTTGAGGCCCCGAGTGTGTTTCAGATGGTTAACAGACCAACTTTTTGCTTGAATTCTGAGCAGATTGCTGCTGGTGTAAGGTTCTGGTGTCCTTCTACGAGATCGCGTGAGGATGTTTGCGATCGCGTAGGGTTAACTGGTGAGTCGGGATTTTTTGTTAATTGCAATCGCGTGGAATGGTTTGCGATCGCGTGAGTATGAGTGTTTTGTCAGTGCGATCGCATGGTCTTGTTTACGATCGCGTAGAGTTAAAGGGGCGCGTGGGTGAGTTGAGCTTTGTTCTTCGAGATCGCGTGGAAGGGTTTACGATTGCGTGGGTTTAAGTATTGATTAATCGCGATCGCGTGAGGTTTTTTGCGATAACGTAAGGTAAATTGGTGGGGCAGCAAGTTTGTCCTTCGTGATCGCTTGCCAAAGTTTGTGATCGCAGTGAACGAAGGATTTTAGTTGGGCAGAATGTTTAAAAGGACGGAAGTGCGAATTTGGTTGTTATTTTCTCCATTGTTGTATGCGTACTTGAGAGCTTTTGAAAGAGAATTGAGGGGGAATGAAGGGAAATCATCTGGAGGTAAGAATTCAACTTCTTAACACGTTTCTATGTCAATTCTTAAGCGATTAAACCACAAACATTCTGGAAATTTAGCAAAGTTGGGGAAGAAAGGTGCATGGAAAATTTATTTTTTCTTTTGAGGATTTGAGTGGGCAATTGTGGTCCGATTTTAGTGTTCTTGGTATGCCTAGAATCATGGGAGGACGAGGATTCTAAGGATGTAAAAATTATTGAATTCCAAGGTGTGGGCCCGGGCTCGGGCTTGGCGAATTTCGTGATTTTTGATTTAATTGATAATTTTCGATTGGGTTGTGTTTCTTTTAGTATATATTAATGATGTTGAACTGGTTTTGGCTAGATTCGGAGAAATCGGGAGCCAGTTTGAGGGGCAAAGTCATAACAGACTAGTGTCGCGGCCCGGTAGAGGTATGTAATGGTCTTAAATCTTGTCCTGAGGGTATCGAACCCCGGACTTCATTATTTTCTCCCTGAATTTGGAATGGGGCACATGTCGGATGACGAATATGTGGCGTACTGATTTTTGGATTGGAATAGGTCCTCTCCGCTGCAACTAATGAATTGCATATTTACTCAAAATCTTATGTTAAATTATGTTCTAAAGATTTGTGAAATATTTGGGTGGTAAGCCGTGTTTGGGGCCTCGTGCCGGTCTGTTTAGACCTCTTTTAAGGGCATTCTACTGCTATTTTTCTCACTACCTATTGATGATTTTACTCAGCATCATTGTGCATACTATTTTATTTGAAACTCAGCCTGATTTACACTACATGAGCATTGAAATGATGTTTTCGGGTCGAGTACCCCGTTCTATTACTTCGCCCGAGGGGCTTTTTGAGTGGTTCCACCGAGTGTGGCCGAGGGCCAAGAGTGATAGTGAGGTGCTGAGTGATATTAGCGCTTAGGCTGAAGGATCCCCTCCGGAGTCTGTACACACCCCCAGTAAGGGCACCGAGTGCGAGTGATTCAGTTATTGGGAGGCATGAGTGGCTATGAGTGCTGAGTGATTGTGAGGTGCTGAGGGATTGTGAGGCATGCCCGAGGGGTTGATTATGAAACATGTTTTGCCTGAGGGGCTACTTTTGATTTTACTACATTCGTTGCATACCAGATCCTTGTTTTAATGTTGTTAAAAATATGCATTGTTTTAAGGACTTTTGTGAAGATTGATTTCTAAGTCATGACAATTTCGTATATCCATGTATACTATTGGAAAGTAAGGCTGTGTATATCATGACTTGATGACATTGATATTTATGTGATTCCTTGCTACTTAGACTTTATTTATTTCCATTACTACTGAGTTGGCGTACTCACATTACTCCATGCACCTCTGTGTGCAGATTCAGGAGCAGATATCAAACATTAGCTTTTATATATATTGTAGGGGAGCCGGATCGTGGGGATATAGAGGTAGTTGTTCAGTGGTCGCAGCATTTGTGCTTTCCCTTCCTGTTGTATTAGCTTTGATTCGGAGTTTAGTATCATAATATTTTATTTTGGCTTATTTCACTAGATGCTCATGACATGTTGGCTCCGGGTTTTGGGAGTGGCAGTACTATATATAAAATTTTCCTATTATATTAAGAACTTTCTGTATATTGTTATGAATTGCTTGAAACTTAAATGGGATTTTCAAAAGGAAATGTGAACACGCGGTAGTCGGTTAGCCTTGTTCCATGATAGGCGCCATCACGGCCGGTTAGGATTTGGGGTCGTGACAGGTGAATTTTCTTTTCTACCTCACTCTTGGTTTTTCTGTTTGTTTTTAATTTTAGTCGGTAAACACACAAGACGAAAAAAAATAAATGCACACGTAGCAGGTAAGATGCATCAAGATAGTCTTTTATTTCGGGTACACCTGTCCTATATGGACCCAACCCCTGTGTTGAGTCCCCTAAGTCAAATGCACATGATGCAAATAAGCGCTCCTACTAGGGATCCGGCATGAGGCTATGTTTTTCTAAGCTTAAATTCTGGGGTTTTGTTCTAGACCAGGCTTACCCGAGCGGACAGCTCGAGCTGAGGTCGGGGCAGTGTACCGGGAATACAGAAGCTTCACCGGCTTTGCAACTTGTCCATTCCTCCTTCAAAAATTTGGATATGACTCTACAGAAAATAAGTCACACGGAGTGCACACTCCCCAGATGATTTAGAAGACTCAGAGATAAGAGGGTTTCGTAACAGTTTATATATAGCTAAGATAATATCAAATCGGTAAAAAGTGACATTTAGTACGTTAGGTTTAAACATGTAAAAATCAGATAATAAAGCCAAATAAAACGGTTTATTCTAAGCTCGAATTATTGAACCTTGCCCAGCAGTGTCGCCAGAGCTGTCACACCTCCTTTTTTCACCCCCCCCCCCCCCCCCCCCCCCCGGTAAATAAGGGGTAATGAGAGAGTTTTTCCACTTAAAGTGATATTATTCGATTTTTGAATTTATTTATTATTTCAGAGTCACCACCCGGATTTTTGACGATGTTCCGGGACACCGTTTTATTTTAAAAATCCCAAACGGAGGAAATTTTGACTCTGTTATAAGTTGTCTGCGACCAGAAATCCTAGTAAGAAATTCTATTAACCCAGGAGAAGGTGTTACGCATTCCTGAGTTCCGTGGTTCTAGCACGGTCGCTTAACTATTAATATTTGGCCTAAATTATCTGATTATTTACATATTTTAGCCTATTGTGCATTTAGTCATTTTATTTTTAAACACTTTTAGAATTTATGGATTTATCTTGAAACAAGTCACGATGGCGTGCACTTGTTTGTCTTTTGGACACATTATAACTATGCCACATGAAATGCACCCGCAATTACAACATGTGATTTTTATTATAATTTGAAGTTGAAGATGGGGACATGAGTTGTCACACCCGAGTGTAGATTACGTAGTCAAGACTTCGTGACGATTTTATAGTGCCTATTTGAGGCGATGTTTGATTATTCTTTATGTTTTGGAATTTTTATCTAAAAGAGGTATTTTTTAGCTTACGGGATATGCATATGAACCACTTTTTATATTTATGGATTTATCTTGGAACAAGTCACGATGGCGTGCACTTGTTATTTTTGAACACATAGCAAACACTTCACATGAATTGCACCAGTGGTTGCTATGTACATTTTGTTAATGTTTGGAGTTAAGGGTCGGGGGCATGAGTTGCCACTCCCGAGTGTAGGTTATGGTTGTTTGAAGTAATTTTCAATTACTTACTAAATTTCAAACTAAAGGAATACTTTTCTACGTAGAGGATATGTGGAGGATTATCTAAAATTAAGTTCACTAGCCTAAAGGACAAGATACATGGGTTATGGCCACATTTTAGCCCCAATTTATCGATCAACCCCTTGACCAATCCTAATTATGGCTAATTTCGCAAGAAAGAGTAAAACACGTGATTATTGATTGAATAGTTTTATCAACTTCAAAAATCCTAGACTCATGCTATTTGATTCACAATCCATACATATTGAATCCTACATATCGTTATGAATTATGGAATCTGAAGAATACGAAATGGATCAGCTGAAAAACGCTTTAAATGACAAAATCATATTTGTATATACTTCGAAATTCTTTTGATCTAAAATAGTTATTTTCAGGATTTCAATGGGTATTTACGGAGGGATACTTCGGACAGACTCATTTGAACACAAACTGTAGGAAAAGGTTTAGAAAAAAAACACTATTGAATTTGTCAATCAAATTTGAATATTTAAACGGTTAAAATATGAAACCTCGTATTTAAATTTGAAAACAATCAGTCTTGAGGCTAAGGGCTTCTCGTATTTTTCAAGCCCAATGGACTATATTCAGGCCTTTTCAAGATCTAACTGGCCATTATCAATGGCTTGGCCTATTTTAAACTGTCCAGAATAGCCATATTCGAGTCCAGTTTTACTCAAAACAGAACTAGAGCTAATTATACCCATTTTTCTGAAATTATATGGATACATACAAACGGAAATGAAAGAATACAAATACAATGAATATAGTGTCCAGTATTATATTACAATGATTCTGAAAAAAGTAAGTTTGAATAAATAACAACTCTTCTGAAACAGAATTACATCTTCTATTAAAATACATTTGTTTCCTAAAAAAAAAGAAAGCTGAAAATACAATTTCTAACTGGTTGTCCCGGCTTGAATCCTTTATGGCTATACACTTGAGCCTCTGTTTGCATTTTTTCTTAATAACCAAAGATAACTAGTATGTTATCCATTCTGTAGAACAAATCTGACCATTAAAGGGGTCAGATTTGACTATAATGACGTTGTACTACATAATACTAAAAAAGACATTGTTTGTGCATTTTTCCTATAATGAACCTGACCATGGAGAAGGACAGATTCAACTCCAGTGATGCCAACCAATTAGACTCTTAACACTCACATTTATGCTACACTACAAACTTCAACAAGTATCTATATCAGGATTTGACTATTCTAGGCACTTTTAGGGAGTGAATATGACCATTTAGGGTTCAGAATCCCCGCCCTAATGCATTTTAATCCATACAATGTGTACCCCCCTTCTTTAACATAATAATTTAACGATTAAGTAACTGTTTGTGCACTATTGTGGGGTGAATCTGACCATTAGAATGTTAGATTCATCTACCCTAGTGCCGATTTTCTCAATAGAAAACAGAGGCAAACAACAAGCAAACATTCAATTTATTAGCAACACAACACCCATATATTCATAGTCTAAAATCAACAAGAATCAATCTGTATTAAACATATACCAAAGAAAAGTTTGGAATTCAGGTTGTCATGCAAACATGAAGAAAAGAAACTTTAACTGTAATTACAGATTTGCACAACCATAAGGAATAGAAATTCATATCTGAAAAGTTCATTACAAGTAAGCTGTTACATACCTTTTGAAGAGAAAAATAACAAAAAACTTGACCAAATAAAGGTCAAGTAGAGATGCCAGTCAGCAAAAAAGAAGAGAATCCCCAGCAGCAGCAAACAGCAAACCCACAAAATATAGCTTGAATAGACCCAATTTATTGAATAGGAAACCAACAAAGATGACCAGTTTTCCCCAAGAAAATCAGCAGCAAAATACCAGTTTTTTTCTTTGGAAACTATAGCCAAAAGAAACTAATTTTCAGCAGGTTCTTGCATCCATCTTGGTATATATTTTTAGTATTTTCTTTATGTTTTTCTTATTTTCCAGAGTAGTGGTAGAATTTCAGAGCAGTTTTCTAGTGTGTGTGTATATAAATTATGTGGAAAATCTATCTTAAAATCTGTGGTAATGAAGTGTTAAAATCCGTGGTAAAAACAAAAGTTCCCCTTCTCAGAAAATAGGGTAGGGTATTTATAGGGATTTTTAGGGTAGCATCTCATTAGCATATTCCTTATCTAATTGGGCTGAAAATAGTAAAGTACAACTGTGAACCCTATCCTCTTGGGACAGCTATATCTTCCAGAACATTCCAGCCCTTGAAATTACCCTTCTATCCCTAAAATATCTGATTTCCTGATATTTCTTTAATGTAGAAGGTTCTTGGGTTGTTACACCTAGGATTCCCTAGTTGTAATTCCTAAACTAGCCCTTAATATCCTTAGAAATTACTCTTTTAGTAATTAAGAGTTATATCAGGTTTATTATTAGATATTAATTAATCTCAGTTGATTAGTCATTGATTAACTTATATTGATTAGTTCAAAGTCCTTAGACTTAGGTTAATTGATCTTACAATTTACTTTGGTTAATTAATCCTAATTGAATATCTTAACTAGGAATTAGGAATTAGGACTTAGCTAATTGAGGGTGCTTAATTCCCAATTAGTTTATTTTAAACTGGTTTTTTAGACTTGTATGGGAATTAGGTTAATTGTAAGTGTTTGCTAATTCTAACTTAGTTAATAATATGAAGAACTAATCATTTAATTAAACTAGATGCCTACTTCGGTTAGATAATTAGTTTTAGTCAGTTAATTTAGATTCTTAGATTATATTGTTAATTATTTTAGTTTCAAGATATACTTAATTAGTCGAGTACAATTACCTCTTCATCACCTAATAATAAATACCTAATCGATTAATCGACTACCCTAATGACTAAAACAATTAAGCAGATAAGAGAGTGATTAATCACAAGTGGACAATCACGTTTAGGGTAGAAAATAACAATACAAAAACAATCTGACACCTAAAACAAAATAACCGATTAACCTATATTAATTAACATATATTAAATTATACTAAGAAGGCATCATTATCAAAGAAACCTAACTATTATTTGACAAGAACAAATTAACCTTAACACAAAATCAGAGTATGCATGTAGAGCTTAAGCTAATTAACACAAAACATATATGGAATAGTGATTAACATGGACGAAAGAAGAATATGATAACATGGATCAAAAACAACAATTCCTATATGCTTCTATTTGAAAGACAACAAAGAGACAGAAAGTGAAAGGGGGAATACCAGTGGGGTGTTTTGGACGGATTCCGGCAACCTGGAAATGGTCCAAACCTGCATGAATCGATAGATCTCATCAAGAGCTATCGACTTATGCCGGTGTGAGTCATTGGAGATCTTGGAGTCGATTTGTAGAAGAAGTTAGGTTTTCGGTGTTTTCAGATTTGAATCTATTCAAAATCGGGTGGTTCTTTGGGAAAACTAAGCCTAGGGGGTGATTGGGGATGAGGAGAAGGTTATAGGGTCAGAGTTTGGGGTTGATTGGAGAAGCTTCACCGCCAGAGGCGATTTCCAGGCGACGGAAGATGGTGGGAATCCTAGGCGGCTAAGGTTTGGGCCTTTAGAGGGAAAGAGAGAGACGGACATGGGAGAGGAGGTGTTAGACTTTGTGAATGGGGTAGGGGAGGATGTTAGGACACTTAAATACTAAAGGGTTGTGGGGTTCCCAGCCGTTTGATCAAGCTTAATCAACGACTGGGATGAAAGAAAGCACTTAATTAAAACGGGGTCGTTTGGATAGGGCTGGGGCAGGCCGGGTGTAAGGATTTGGGCCTGGGTGGACTTCATGTGTAGAGAGGGGATTGGGCCTGTGTAGGTTTGAGTGTATAGAGAGGGTTTGGGGCTGGGTAATTTTAGCCCAGGTCCGAATTAGCTACTTAATTAATTTAAAATAACATAAAAATCCACAAAAAATGTATTAATTAAATCTATCATAGTCTAATTATAGATTAATTGGTAAATAAGTTAAGGGTAAAACAAATTTGACACTCAAATAATCATCATCCTTATTTTATTCAAATAATTACAAATAATGAATATATAATTCCTTGATAATAATGATGCGCCTAACTACTCAAATTTGAATAATTTTAAAAAATAAATTATGAATATGCAATGCAAAAACAATTCACAATTAACAGTAAATTTCAACAAGAATTTGTGAAATTAAGTTACTTATCAAAATTTTGTAGGAGTATTTAGTAGGTGAAAAATTACATGCTCACAGTACTTGCATATCAGTTTAGGGTCTATCTGGGTAGGGTCGGACTGCAATGGCCAAGGCCACTTGGTTTCCTGGATGCGCCTGATGGCAGATATGATGTTGGCAGCATCGAAATTGAAGTTATATTCTGATAACCTTAGTTCCTCGCCGACCCCGAGTGGTCTATTAAACCGTTTTCGCTCATGAATTCTTGGCTACTGTGGGCTCAACCACTCCTCTTATTGTTTCTTGTAAGGTTATGCCTAGATATGTTACTCTTTCGATCTCCTCTATACGGTTGATACCGGTATTTGTTCGACTTTTGTTCATGGTCGACGACTCTCTTAGACCTATTATTAGTTCTAATGGGATAAACTGACCCGGAGGGGCCCTTGAGCGGATCATCCTCGACTCTGATTTTAGAATGGTACCCGTTATGGACTTTGGCCCAAATCACCGCCAGGTACTCTATCAAATTTTATTTCAGTTGCGGCAAAGCCAAGGAGCTTTGGGGGTTATGTCTTTTTGTGAATGCCTGACCCAACCAATCATCTGCAACTGGAGGCAAGTCCATCCGTTCCATTTGAAACCTCGATACGAACTCCTTGAGCATCTGGTTATCTCATTATTTTAACTTGAAAAGATCAGATTTTTTGGTCATAACTTTGATGGCCTCGGTGTGTGCTTTCACAAAGGCATCTGCCAGCATAGCAAATGAATCAATAGAATTTGGGGGTAAGTTGTGGTACCATATCATTGCTCCTTTTGATAGGGTTTCTCCAAAATTTTCAGCAAAACTGACTCGATTTCGTCATCTTTTAAGTTGTTTCCCTTGATGGCACACGTTTAGGAGGTCATGTGCTCATTTTGATCCATGGTTCCATTATACTTCTAAATACCGAGCATATGGAAATTCTTCGGGATAGGCTTCGGTGTCGGGCTCGGAGGAAAAGGCTTTTGGACAAATTTCTGGGAGTCCAAGTCTTTCAATATCGGGGGTGCTCTTGGGATTTAATCGACTCTGATGTTATAAGTCTCCCCTTTTTTGTCGTTGGCCTCAATTTCTTCTCCCCCGATTACACCCGCTTTGTCAGTTCCTCGAAAATTTTTATTATTTTGGGGTTGGTCCCGGGGTCAGCTTCACCTGGACTTTCTGTGGTTTGCTCATTTCTTTGGGTGTTTTCCCGGGATGGTTCTGGCTCAACTCTGCTGAGGACGCAACTTTGATTTTGCAACTGTGCTATTTCTGCATGTTAGAACTGTAACATTTTGAAGATCACCCATAGATTGATCCCGTCAGCTTCACCTTCGGGTGTACACTGAGCCGTTGGGCGGGCTCCTCCACGAATGATGATCTCAGGGTCGGTCGGCAAGTTGGCGTCGACGGCTACATGTGTGTTAGCGTCAACTGGGTCTGTAACTGGGACTCCATTGGGATCAGGAGGGGGAACCACGTTGTTAGGAATTATATTGTTGTTTTAGCCTGTATGGACAGATTCATCATCAATGTTCAAGTGAGAAAAAATATAGGGTAAGGTTGCGTACAATAGACCCTTGTGGTCCTACCCTTCCCGGGAGCCCGCGCATAACGGGAGTTTAGTGCACCGGGCTACCTTTTTTTAATAACATTTGGGTGAAATTTTTATATTGTGAGAGTTAATTTGTACTTTGATTGTACTCTTGATCTTCTCAAGGCAGTCTGATTACTTGGTAAGCTTTTTTCTGCTTCAATAAATTTGATTGGCTTTTTATTCTTATTCCAAGGTTCTTCGTCATTAAACGTGGGATTGTGAAATTGAATTAAAACTCAAACTGGATTTTCCAATTACTTAATTGTTTGAATATTAACAAGGTTTTAAATTTATATATTGATTATTCGGTTAGTTTCACTCGGCACATATTTTATTTACTTTAATTCGCATTATTTTTTATTTGTAAATAAGCCCAAACTCTCTCCATGAATGGGATTGTAACGACCCGACCGGTCGTTCCGTGAGATTTACTCCATTTCCCCTATTTCTGCATTTGTCATGTATCGCTATCTTGTTTTTGATGTGTTGGATCAATTGGTTTGAGTCCGGAGTAGTTATGGTGAGAGTTTAGGCATTTAGCCTTTTAAACTAGCCTAATAGTTGAGAAAGTCAACTGAGAGTTGACTTATTGGTAAACGACCTCGGAATGAGGTTTTATGGCTCGAATAGCTTCGTTAGGTGATTTGGAACTTGGGAAGGTGTTCGGAATATTTCTGTGATGTCCGGAGTAGAATTAGGCTTGAATTAGCGAAGGTTAGTTTTTCGCGATTTCTGGTCGGCAGTGAAAAATAGGCTAACTGGGTCGGAATGGAATTCCGGAAGTTGAAACAGTTTCGTAATGCCATTTTGGATATGTCTGCAAAATTTCAGGTTAATCAGAGGTGTTTTGGTTTTTTTTGACGTAGTTGGCGAAATTTGGAAGTTTAAAAGTTCTTAGGCTTGAATTTGATGTAAATTTGGTGTTCTCGTGTTGTTTTTGGTGTTTCGAAGACTCGAATAAATTTGAATGATGTTATGGGATATGTTGGTATGTTTTGTTGAGGCCCCGAGGGCCTCGGGTGTGTTTCAGATGGTTAACGGACCAACTTTTGGCTTGAATTCTGGGTAGATTGCTGCTGGTGTAAGGTTCTGGTTTCCTTGTACGCGATCGCGTGAGGATGTTTGTGATCGCGTAGGGTTAATTGGTGAGGCAGGATTTTTTTTTAATCGCGATCGCGTGGAATGGTTTGCGATCGCATGAGTATGAGTGTTGGGTCTGTGCGATCGCATGGTCTTGTTTGCAATCGCGTAGAGTTAAAGGGGCACGTGGGTGAGTTGGGCTTTGTTCTTCGCAATCACATGGAAGGGTTTGCGATCGCGTGGGTTTAAGTCTTGATCAATCGCAATCGCGTGAGGTTGTCTGCGATCGTGTAAGGTAAATTGGTGGGGCAGTAAGTTTGTTCTACGCGATCGCATCCCAAAGTTTGCAACTGCAGTGAAGGAATTATTTTAGCTTGGCAGAATGTTTAAAAGGTCGGAAGTGCGAGTTTTGTTGTTATTTTCTCCATTGTTGCATGCGGACTTGAGAGATTTTGAAAGAGAATTGAAGGGGAATCAAGGGAAATCATCTAGAGGTAAGAACTTCAAATTCTTAACACGCTTCTATGTCAATTCTTAAGTGATTAAACCACAAAAATTCTGGAAATTTAGCCAAAGTTGGGGAAGAAGGGTGCATGGAAAAATTATTTTTCTTTTGAGGATTTGAGTGGACAATTGTGGTCCGATTTTAGTGTTCTTGGTATGCATAGAATCATGGGAGGACGAGGTTTCTAAGGATGTAGTAATTATTTAATTCCGAGAAGTGGGCCCGGGGCTCGGGTTTGGCCGAATTTCGAGATTTTTGATTTAATTGATAATTTTCGATTGGGTTGTATTCCTTCAGTATATATTACTGATGTTGAATTGGTTTTGGCTAGATTCGGAGCAATCGGGCGCCAGTTTAAGGGGCAAAGGCATAGCGGACTACTGTCGCGGCCTAGTATAGGTAAGTAATGGTCTTAAATCTTGTCCTGAGGGTATGGAACCATGGACTACATATTTTCTCACTGTATTTGGAATGGCACACATGTCGGATGACTAATATGTGGCGCGTACTGATTTTTGGATTGGACTAGGTCCTCTCCGCGGCAACTAATGAGTTGAATATTTACTCAAAATCTTATGTTAAATTATGTTCTAAAGATTTGTGAAATATTTGGGTTGTCAGTCGTGTTTGGGGCCTCGTGCCGATCTGTTTAGACCCCTTTTGAGGGTGTTTTACTGTTCTTTTCCTCACTACCTGTTGATGATTTTTCTCAGCATCATTTTGCATACTGTTTTGTTTGATACTAAGCCTGATTTACACTACATGAGCATTAAAATGATATTTTCGGGTCGAGTACCCCGTTCTATTACTTCGCCCGAGGGGCTTTTCAAGTGGTTCCACCGTGTGTGGCCGAGGGCCAAGAGTGATGGTGAGGTGCTGAGTGATATTAGCACTTGGGCTGAAGGAGCCCCTCCAGAGTCTAAACACACCCCCAGTAAGCGCACCGAGTGCGAGTGATTGAGTGATTGGGAGGCATGAGTGGTTGTGAGGTGATGAGGGATCGTGAGGCATGCCCGAGGGTCTGATTATGAAACATGTCTTTGCCCGAGGGGCTACTTATGATTTTACTACATTCATTTCATACCAAATCCTTGTTTTAAAGTTGTTAAAAATGTGTGTTGTTTTAAGGACCTTTGTGAAGATTGATTTCCAAGGCATGACAATTTCGTATATCCATGTATACTATTGGAAAGTACGACTGTGTATATCGTGACTTGATGACATTGATATTTATGTGATTCCTTGCTACTTAGACTTGATTTATTTTCATTACTACTGAGTTGGCGTACTCACATTACTCCCTGCACCTCTGTGTGCAGATTCAGGAGCAGATATCGAGCATTAGCTTTTATATATATCGTAGTGGAGCCGGATCGTGGGGATATAGAGGTAGTTGTTCAGCGTTCGCAGCATCTCTGCTTTCCCTTCCTGTTGTATTAGCTTTGATTCGGAGTTTTGTATCGTAATACTTTATTTTGTCTTATTACACTAGATGATCATGACATGTTGGCTCTGGGTTTTGGCGATGCAAGTACTGTATATAAAATTTACCTATTATATTAAGAACTTTTTGTATATTATTATGAATTTCTTGGAACTTAAATGGTATTTTCAAAAGGAAATGTGAACACGCAGTAGTCGGCTAGGCTAGTTCCACGAAAGGCGCCATCAAGGCCGGTTAGGATTTGGGGTCGTGACAGTTTGATATTAGAGCCCTAGGTTACATAGTAGTCGACGATGATGAGCAGGTTTAGTAGAGTTTTGTGGATCGGTACGGAGACGTCTGTACTTATCTTCGAGAGGCTGCCGAACTTTTAGGAAACATTCTATCTTTGTTGAACTCTTTCGTGCTGATCTACTGATTCTTGAAATATAAAATTACGTTGCTTCATTCTCTCACAGATGGTGAGGATACGCCATACCGATAAGAGTGAGCAGTCACCCGGCTAGACCACCAAGAGGTCGAGGCTACGGTTGAGGCCAGCCACGCAACAGTCGGGACAGTACCTCAGGATCCCTCTATTGATCATTATCAGGTTCCCGTCGATGGTGTCCCAGCAGGACAGGCTCAGGCACCAGCAGTGCCTATGGTTATTCCGGGTCTTCAAGAGGCCCTGTCTCAGATATTGTTAGTATGAACCGGTTTGGCTCAGTCCGTTGCCATGTCTTCTTCTGCCGCCACAGCTCAGGCCGGGAGAGGCAATCAGACTACAGCTGCCCGGGCACCTGAGTAGGCTGCACAGGGTATTCAGGCACCGGGAGCAGCCCCAGCTCAGCCAGCTGCTCCGGTTCAGGATTTTCTGGTCCCTGCTATGCTTGAGGACTTCAGCAGACTTCAGCCTCGGACTTTCAGCGGTACAGAGGGCGAGGATACTGCGCACTGCGGGTATTTCTAGATAGGTTCCAGAGGATCCTGCCCACTGCGGGTATTTTGGAGACCAGTGGGGCTGTTACCTTTCAGTTTGCGGGTGCTGCTTTTTCTTGGTGGGAGTCTTTCGAGAGGTGTAGACCGGTTGGTTCAGCACCTCTTACCTGGCAGCAGTTCTCCACAATCTTTTTGGAGAAGTATGTTCCTTAGTCCCACAGAGAGGAGCAGCGTCCAGTTTGAGCAGCTGCACCAGGGAGAGTTATCAGTCACTCAGTACTAGATGAGCTTTTACGAGTTGGCTAGGCGTGCTTCTGAGATTATCCCTACTGATATGGAGAGGGTGAGGAGGTTCGTAGATGGTATTTCTTATCAGATTCGGTTGTTTATGACTCGAGAGAGAGTATCGGGTGCTTCATTCGAGCATGTTGTTGACATAGCTTGAGATATTGAGTCTGTTGGCCGCCAGGAGCGGGAGGAAAGGGAGGCCAAGAGGCCTCGTGGTTCGGGCAGTTCCACTGGTTTTCCCTTCAGGGGACATTTTCAGTAGGGTAGGAGCCATCCATTCAGGCCTCCTCAGTTAGGACGCCCAGCTTATAGTGGTGCATCTTTGGGGCAGGGTCCCCGTGGTTCTCAGTCAGGCCGTACTTCATTTGGTGCCCTCCCAGCTCAGAGTGCAGCTCGAGCACCTCCAATTCAGGGTTCATCTATTCAGGAGTCTTCCAGTGGCCGTGCAGGTGCAAGGGGTTTCTATCAGTCCCCGCCTCCAGCTGCAGGTAGTTGTTTTGAGTGCGGAGTGTTCGGGCACGGGTAGAGCCAGAGTGCCCGCGGTTCCGGTGGATCTTGTCAGTAGAGGGGCCAGCCCTCGACTTCAGCTCCAGTGACTTCACCACCTTCCCAGGAAGCCAGGGGTGGTGGTCAGTCAGTCAGAGGCCGCCCTAGAGGGGGAGGTCGATCAGGGAGAGGTTAGGCTCGTACGTATGCATTTCCAGCCAGGCCGGAACCTGGTTCTACATTTTTCTACACTTTATTTGAAATAAAATGTTGTCGTGATGCCTTGGCTTTATTTGAACCTGGTTCTACATTTTTCTATGTTTCTCCATATTTTGCCGGTTTTCTGGATATGCCCCGTGAGTCTCTAGTCACCTCTGTTCGTGTGTCAACTCCGGTGGGCAATACTGTTATTGTGGAACGTGAGTATCGGTCGTGCATTATATCTATTGGGGGTTTGGAGACCCGAGTGGCCCTACTGTTACTCAGCATGGTCGATTTTGACATGATATTGGGCATGGATTGGTTATCTCCTTGCCATGTTGTTCTTGATTTTCACGCTAAGACTATGACCTTAGCTATGCCAGGGTGTCCGCGGGTTATGTGGAGAGGTTCTTCCGAGTATATGCCTAGTAGGGTGATTTCTTACCTGAAGGCTCAGCGCATGGTTGAGAAAGGGTGTTTATCTTATTTGGCCTTTGTGAGGGATGTCGGTGGTGAGACTCCCGCTATTGATTCAGTTCCTGTGGTCCGTGATTTTCCAGATGTGTTTCCTGTAGAACTATCACGCATGCTACCTGACAGGGATATTAATTTTGGTATTGACCTGGTGCTAGGCGCTCAGCCTATTTCTATTCCACCATGTCGTATGGCGCCAGCAGAGCTAAAGGCACTGAAGGAGCAGCTTCAAGAGCTCCTGGATAAAGGGTTCATTCGGCCTAGTGTGTCACCTTGGGGTGCACCGGCGTTGTTCGTTAACAAGAAGGATGGGTCCATGCGTATGTGAAGAACCGGTATCCCTTTCCCCGTATCGATGATTTGTTGGACCAGCTTCAGGGAGCCAGAGTATTTTCCAAGATTGATTTGAGATATGGGTACCATAAGTTGAGGATTCGGGATTCTGACATCCCGAAGACTGCTTTCAAGTCCAAGTATGGTCATTATGAGTTCTTGGTTATGTCATTTGGGCTGACCAATGCCCCAGTTGCGTTCATGCAATTGATGAACAACGTGTTTCAACCTTATCTTGATTTTTTCATCATTGTGTTCATTGATGACATCCTGGTTTATTCTTGTAGCCAGGAAGAGCATGCTCAACATTTGAGAGTTGTGTTACGGAGATTGAGGGAGGAGAAGCTTTATGCAAAATTCTCCAAGTGTGAGTTTTTGCTAGGATCGGAAGCTTTCTTGGGCCACGTGGTGTCTAGTGAGGGGATTCAGGTTGATCCAAACAAGATAGAGGCGGTGCAGAGTTGGCCCAGACCGTCCTCAGCTACAGAGATTAGGAGTTTCCTTGGTTTGGCAGGATATTACCATCGCTTTATGGAGGGATTCTCTTCGATTGCTTCACCTTTGACCAGATTGACCCAGAAGGGTGCTCTATTCTGATGGTCTGATAAGTGTGAGGAGAGCTTTCAGAAGCTCAAATCAGCATTGACTACAGCTCCAGTACTAGTTTTGCCTGCTGGTTCGGGTTCTTACACAGTTTAATGTGATGCTTCCAGAGTTGGCGTGGGAGCGGTATTGATGTAGGACGGTAGGGTGATTTCCTACGCGTCTAGACAGTTGAAGGTGCACGAGAAGAATTATCCAGTGCTTGATCTTGAGTTAGTTGCCATTGTTCATGCCTTGAAGATTTGGCGGCATTATCTGTGTGGAGTGTAGTGTGAGATTTTCACTGATCATCGCTGTTTGCAGTATCTGTTGAGGCAGAAGGACTTCAATTTGCATCAGCGGAGATGGTTAGAGCTCCTCAAGTATTATGACCTCACCATCATATATCATACGGAGAAGGCCAATGTAGTGGTCGATGCCTTGAGTCGCAGAGCAGAGAGTTTGGGGAGTTTAACTTACCTTCCAGTAGCAGAGCGGCCATTAGCTCTTGATGTTTAGGCCTTGGCATGTTATTTGGTGAGATTGGATCTATCAAAACCCCCGCGGGTGTTGGCTTGTGTAGCCTCCATATTTTCTCCTTACAATCAGATTAGAGCACGCCAGTATGATGATCCACATTTGCTTGTTCGTAGGACAGGGTATGTCGCGGTGATGCTAGAGATGTGGTTATTGGTGATGATGGGGTCATGAGGATGCAGGGCCGGATTTGCGTGCCCAATGTAGATGGACTTCGAGATTGATTCTAGCAGAGGCCCATAGTTCGCGGTATTACATCCATCCGGGTGCCGCAAAGATGTATCAGGACTTGAGGCAGCATTATCGGTGGAGGAGAATGAAGAGGGATGTTGTAGAATTTGTGGCTCAGCATCTCAACTGTCAGCAGGTCAAGTATGAGCACCAGACACCTGGTGGATTGCTTCAGAGGTTTGACATTTCGGAGTGGAAGTGGGAGCGGATCACCATGGACTTCGTAGTTGGACTCCCATGGACTTCGAGGAGGTTTGATGCTATATGGTTATTGTAGATCGGCTGACCAAGTCCGCGCACTTCATTCCTGTTGGTACTATGTATTCATCGGAGAAGTTAGCTGAGATTTATATCAGGGAGATTGTCCATTTGCATGGGGTTCCAGTTTCTATCATTTCCGACGGAGGCACTCAGTTCACGTCCCAGTTTTGGAGAGCCGTGCAGAGGGAGTTCGGTACTCAGGTTGAGTTGAGCACAATGTTTCATCCTCAGACCGACAGGCAGTCTAAGCGCACCATTCAAATTTTGGAGGATATGTTGCGTGCTTCTGTGATTGATTTCGGTGGTTCATGGGATCAGTTTCTGCCACTAGTAGAGTTTGCATATAATAATAACTATTAGTTGAGTATTCAGATGGCTCTGTATGAGGCCTTGTATGGTAGGAGGTGTAGATCTCCGGTTGGTTAGTTTGAACCGGGCAAGGCTAGGCTATTGGGCATAAACTTGGTTCAGGATGCTTTGAGTAAGGCAAAGTTGATTCAGGAGCGGCTTCGCACGGTGCAGTCTAAGAAGAAGAGTTATGCGGACCGGAAGGTCCAAGATGTGTCTTTCATGGTTGGGGATAAGGTATTTCTGAAGGTATCACCCATGAAGGGTGTTATGAGATTTGGGAGGAGAGGAAAGCTGAGTCCTAGGTTCATTGGACTATTTGAGGTACTTCAGAGGGTTGGGGAGGTGGCCTATAGGCTTGTTATTCCTCCCAGTTTATCGAGTATTCATCCAGTATTCCATGTTTCGATGCTCCGGAAGTATGTTGGTGACCCTTCCCATGTTTTGGACTTCAGCACGGTTCAGCTCGAGGGTGATATGTCATATGAGGTAGAGCTAGTGGCTATTTTGGGTCATCAGGTCAGGAAGCTATGATCTAAGGATATAACTTTAGTGAAGGTTCAGTGGAGAGGGCAGCCGGTGGAGGATTCCACCTGGGAGACCGAGCGGGAGATGCGGGGAAGATATCCTTACTTATTCGAGGCTCCAGGTTTGTTTCTAGACCTGTTCGAGGACGAACGTTTGTTTAAGAGGGGTAGGATGTAACTACCTGGCCAGTCGTTCCGTGAGATTTACCCCATTTCCCCTATTTCTGCATTTTTCATGTATCGCTATCTTGTTTTTGATGTGTTGGATCAGTTGGTTTGGGTCCGGAGTAGTTATGGTGAGAGTTTAGGCATTTAGCCTTTTAAAGTAGCCTAATAGTTGAGAAAGTCAACTGAGAGTTTACTTATTGGTAAACGACATTGGAATGCGGATTTTATGGATCGAATAGCTTCGTTAGGTTATTTGGGACTTGGGAGTGTGTTCGAAATATTTTTGTGATGTCCGGAGTAGAATTAGGCTTGAATTGGCGAAGGTTAGTTTTTGGCGATTTCCGGTCGGCAATGGAAAATAGGATACCATAGTCGGAATGGAATTCCGAAAGTTGGAACTGTTTCGTAATGTCATTTTGGATATGTCTACAAAATTCCAGGTTAATCGGAGGTGTTTCGATTGGTTTCGACGTAGTTTGTAAAATTTGGAAGTTTCAAAGTTCTTAGGCTTGAATTTGATGTAAATTTGGTGTTCTCGTGTTGTTTTTGGTCTTTCGAAGGCTCGACTAACTTCTAATGATGTTATGGGATATGTTTGTATGTTTGGTTGAGGCCCCAATGGCCTTGGGTGTGTTTCGGATGGTTAACGGACCAACTTTTGGCTTGAATTCTGGGTAGATTGCTGCTGGTGTAAGGTTGTGGTCTCCTTCTACGCGATCGCGTGAGGATGTTTTCGATCGCGTAGGGTTAATTGGTGAGGTAGGATTTTTTTGTTAATCGCGATCGCCTGGAATGGTTTGCGATCGTGTGAGTATGAGTGTTGGGTCAGTGCGATCCCGTGGTCTTGTTTGCGATCGCATAGAGTTAAAGGGGAGCGTGGGTGAGTTGAACTTTGTTCTTCACGATCGCGTGGAACGGTTTGCGATCGCATGGGTTTAAGTCTTGATGAATCGCAACCGTGTGAGGTTTTCTGCGATCGCGTAAGGTAAATTGGTGGGGCAGCAAGTTTGTTCTTCGCGATCGTGTACCAAAGTTTGCGATCGCAGTGAAGGAATTATTTTAGCTGGGCAGAATGTTTAAAAGGCCGGAAGTGCAAATTTGGTTGTTATTTTCTCCATTGTTGTATGCGGACTTGAGAGCTTTTGAAAGAGAATTGAAGGGGAATCAAGGGAAATCATCTGGAGGTAAGATTTTCAACTTCTTAAGACGCTTCTATGTCAATTCTTATGTGATTAAACCACCAAAATTCTGGAAATTTATCCAAAGTTGGGGAACAAGGGTGCATGGAAACTTTAATTTTCTTTTGAGGATTTGAGTGGGCAATTGTGGTCCGATTTTAGTGTTCTTGGTATGCATATAATCGTGGGAGGACGAGGACTCTAAGGATGTAAAATTATTGAATTCCGAGAGGTGGGCCCGGGGCTCGGGGCTCGGGTTTGGCCGAATTTCGAGATTTTTGATTTAATTGATAATTTTCGATTGGGTTGTGTTCCTTGAGTATATATTAATGATGTTGAACTTGTTTTGGCTAGATTCAGAGAAATCGGGAGCCAATTTGAGGGGCAAAGGCATACCGGACTAGTGTCGCGGCCCGGTAGAGGAAAGTAATGGTCTTAAATCTTGTCTTGAGGGTATGGAAACCCGGACTTCATATTTTCTCACTGAATTTGGAATGGCGCACATGTCGGATGACGAATATGTCGCGCGTACTGATTTTTGAATTGGACTAGGTCCTCTCCGCGGCAACTAATGAGTTGCATATTTACTCAAAATCTTATGTTAAATTATGTTCTAAGGATTTGTGAAATATTTGGGTTGTAAGTCGTGTTTGGGGCCTCGTGACGGTCTGTTTAGACCAATTTTGAGGGCGTTTTACTGTTGTTTTCCTCACTACCTGTTGATGATTTTACTCAGCATCATTGTGCATACTGTTTTATTTTAAACTTAGCCTGATTTACACCACATGAGCATTAAAATGATGTTTTCGGGTCGAGTACCCCGTTCTATTACTTCGCCCGAGGGGCTTTTCGAGTGGTTCCATCGAGTGTGGCCGACGGCCAAGAGTGATGGTAAGGTGCTAAGTGATATTAGCGCTTGGGCTGAAGGAGCCCTTCCGGAGGCTGTACACACCCACAGTGAGTGCACCGAGTACGAGTGATTGAGTGATTGGGAGGCTTGAGTGGTTGTGAGGTGCTGAGTGATTGTGAGGTGCCGAGGGATTGTGAGGCATTCCCGAGGGTCTACTTATGATTTTACTACATTCATTGCATACCAAGTCCTTATTTTAAAGTTGTTAAAAATGTGCATTGTTTTAAGGACTTTTGTGAATATTGATTTCTAAGGCATGGTGATTTCGTATATCCATGTATACTATTGGAAAGTAAGGCTGTGTATATCGTGACTTGATGACATTGATATTTATGTGATTCCTTGCTACTCAGACTTGATTTATTTTCATTACTACTGAGTTGGCGTACTCACATTACTCCCTGCACCTCTATGTGCAGATTCAGGAGCAGATATCGAGCATTAGCTTTTATATATATCGCAGCGGAGCCGGATCGTGGGGATATAGAGGATGATGTTCAGCCTTCGCAGCATCTCTGCTTTCCCTTCCTGTTGTATTAGCTTTGATTCGGAGTTTTGTATCATAATACTTTATTTTGGCTTATTACACTAGATGCTCATGACATGTTGGCTCCGGGTTTTGGGGATGACAGTATTGTATATAAAATTTGCCTACTATATTAAGAACTTTATGTATATTGTTATGAATTGCTTGAAACTTAAATGAGATTTTCAAAAGGAAATGTGAACACGCGGTAATCGGCTAGCCTAGTTCCACTATAGGCGCCATCACGACCGGTTAGGATTTGAGATCGTGACAGTGATTTACATGAAACCTTATGGCATCCCTTTATACTTGTGTTTTCACTAAGGAGAGGACCATCTTTTGAATTCTCATAATTTTAAAATAATAATAATAATAATAACTATTATTATTATTATTACTATTATTATTGTTATTATTATTATTATTGTTGTTGTTGTTATTGTTGTTGTTGTTGTTATTTTTTTTTTTTGTTATTGTTATGATTATTGTTATTGTTATTGTTATTGTTTTTTTTTTTTTTTTATTTCGCATGACAACGAGTAAAAGATTATAACAAGGACAAAAGAATACTTGCATGGATCTTGACATACAAAAGTAATGGATGAAACGCGGTTTAATTTTACACTCTCTATGAGGTTATGAGGCCCTTTAGAGAGATTATGCACGAGGAAGCTTCAAAACAATTTGTTTATTTTTGGGTAAAATGTATTATAGTTTTGATTTAGATATTTTGTGATTTACTTACAAATTTTTTAAAGTCAAAAATTTCATGTTAAAGAATCTAATGAGGAAAATCATTGGTCTTCAACATTTGCAAAATATTAAACACGCTTAACTGCTAACCAAAATTTGTGTAAGTGTGTTTTTATAAGTGAAGAGTGAAGAAGAAAATAAAAAAAGATGATCACAGTAAATGACACGCCAAACGTACAAGTATATCAATTATATCAGACATCGTTCGTATTAAATTGTTGTATTTATTCATATGTGTTCTTCTAATATATACATAAATTTTTACCATCGCAGTGAGATTCAAGTAATATATTGGAAATTATCCATACATAATTTAAGAAATACTTACTTTTTTCTTTTCTTACACCTTTTTCAACTTTTTCTACACCTAGATTCGAGAATGATTTGAAAACATAAATAAAAAATCCATTTGTGCCTGTTTGTCTACATATTTAATTGTATCACAATTTTAATACTACTTTCTGTTTGGTACGACTTAATTTTAAAAATTTATTAAAACAAAACATATTCGATTTACCTTTCTTCATTTTTCTGCTATCCCTTTTTTTCAAATTATAAATCCTTTCATGCACCATAAATGCCTAACATTTTTCTACTCTCGATTAGGAAAGTTCTACTACTAGTAATAAACACAAGCATATGAGAGGGAAATTGCTTCTTTGAGAAATGAATAGAATTGGCTAGGAGTACAAGAAATACCTCTTTAAATACACACTTATGACTAAATTATAGATCGTTTATACATATTTCTCATCTTAATTTATGACTTATCACGGTAAATTAGTATATATGATATGATGATCTAAACACTGAATATGAATATAAGTTTTTAGCTGAACGAGCAAATATATATTTTCAAGATAGTTTGGGAAATTTGCTTCTTCGTTTTTTCGTCCTATATATCTTTTCATTTTTAAGTGGCGATCACTCAAACTATAAATTTTTAATTTACTTAACATCATTAAATAAACTATACCAAACATGTTCACTTACAATTTGTATAATTCAGGAAGTTATGCTCTGAACTGATGTTACAAAGTTAATAGCCCATACTCGAGCAATGATATAAGGACTACCACCTAAAATATTTAATAATAAAATGAAAAAATTACTGCATGGTAGAAAATGAACAGGAAACTAGCAAATACATAAATCTTATCATATACTTAAAAGGGAAATATTATAGGAAAGAATTAAGTAACACCGTAACATCAACTTAATATGTTCGCAATTGATTAATTCATAAGAACAACCGTGGGAGGTAAATAGTTCTTATTGCTAAGTGCTAACAGAGTAACAAAGTAAAATGATTGATTCGAGAAGCACATAATTTCCATGAAGCACTTTAGAAAAAGAATGAAAACTAATTTGTCACGATCCAAAATCTCAATCCGTCTTGATGGGGTCTAACAAATCGGTTAGGCAAGTCAAAACACGATAACGAACGCAACAAAATAACGAAACTCATAGAAATAACATAAGTCTGAGGTCCCATCACAATAAAACAGCTAATACAAAGTAAATCCCACTAGAAACTGGTATGTACGGAGTCATGAGATTCTACAAAAGAATAGAAGTCTGAAATTGAACAATAAATACACTGTCTGAACTGTAACAACAATATGAAAGGAAAAGACAAGTCAAACTGCGACCAAGGATGCATCTCTACCTCGCCTCTAGCAAATAGTCCAACAAGAAAGCCTATTGTTGATAACTAGTCCCACGCCTGGATTTGCACAATTAAGTGCAAAGTGTAGTATGAGTACAACCGACCCAATGTACTCAATAAGTATCGTAAATAAACACGGCAAGGTAAGAGAAGCACAAATTATTAATAATACTAGCTATCACCTATGTAGTTTCATCCTTTAGACCGGTGTAGAACAATATTGGAATCAAATCATAAGGTTCAGTACGAAAGCTTTCATGTGTATATATGTACAACATCTCAAATATTCTTTGCTCAGAAAATATCTTGGCATATATAAGTGATAAGTAGTTAAATCAGATAAATGTCAAGAAAATTGCAAGTAAAGATGAAATGCAAAATCCAACAAAACACTGGAAAGATTTCCTCACATTTCCATATCCATACCAAATCACTTATCCGTTTCCTCAATAACCGCGTGTACACTATCAAGGGAGAAACATGAGAGGGTGACTCTAAGAGGATGGATCCATATCCACATGCAAGTACGACTCATTCAACGTGTTGCCAGCCCAGAGTGATCACATGCTCAATATCATAATCATCCCGGCGTGGTCACATGCATAAGAGTATAATCCACTCAGTGTGGTCACACACATAACAACACAATCCGTCCGGCGTGGTCACAGCACAACAACACAATTCGCCCGTCGTGGTCAAAAGCACAACAACACAATCTGCCTAGCGTGGTCATAGGCAACCTGTCGAATCATATCATACAGGAGCAAATAAACAAGTATACATGTACGAAACGAGTGAAGAACAAATCTCATGCTCATGGACTGGCATAAATGACATGCTAAAGTGTAGGCATGTGAAAGTGTACTATCATAGCTCAAACCGACAATTTGACAAAGAATAACATTTATCAATTTATTCAGGGATTAAACCCCTATGTAGCGTCAAACATGGCTCAAATAGTTCACAACAATGACTCAAATGTGTGAAGCATCATAGCTTAAGGTTTAACAGTCAAAGTCTAGGCTCATAAGAGCGTGAGCACAACCAGAACATGTATAAATAACCCTAATGCCCGTACATGGGTTTAGCCCCACGCATGTGCGCACCCAATAGCACTTAATTACCACAATAATTCAGGAAACTAGTGCCTCAACCGAGTTTAGATAAGATACTTACCCAAGAAAATCAAATCACTCTGCTAGCAAGCCTTTCCCACGCGTATCAATCTCCCAAAGGCTCAAATATAGCCAAAAATAACATACTACTATCAATATAAGCTATATTAATTGATTCCAAATGATAAATCTAAGATCTTTAACTAAAAACTAAACTCAAAAAGTCAACCCCGGGTCCACATCTTGGAACCCCACAATATTTACAAAATTTTAACAAACATTCAAAAACGAGTCCAACTATACTAAAATCATCTAATTTCGACCTCAAATCGTTACTAAAATCTTCAAATCTTATTCTCCAATACATGGGTCAAAAATCCCCAAATTTTACCTCAAAACACCTAATCTATGGGAAATATTCAATGGGTATTCAATATTAATAGATAAAAATGACCAAAAGTCACTCACCTCTTCAAAAATCGCCTTAGTCCGCACTCCAAAATTATCAAAATGTATGAAGAACTAAAACCCTTTCTTTTTAATTACACTACCGACTTTTTCTATTTTTCGGCCAGGAGGTCCGCTTCTGCGCAACCACTCTTGCAGAAAATGTACCTGTGAATCCTACTTAAGTCCCGCCCCTCTTCTTATGCCGAAGTTCATATGCATCTTCGCACACGCGCCTACGGAGATCATGTCACACATTTAGTCCGGCCCGCTCATGCGCTTCACTTCATCGTAGAAGTGACCCCACTTCTGCAGAGACTTTTCTTGCTTCTGCGATCCCAATACCCCATTCACTTCCGCACCTGTGCACATAAGGCCAAACTAGTGGTGCCACATCTGCGGCCATTCCCACCGCAGGTGCGAGCAGACCAGAATTTGAGGAGATTAGCATTTCCTTAAGTCTAAAATGCATTCTGATTTCAACACAAATCACTCCCGAGACCCCCTAGACCCCATCCAAACATACCAAACCATCCTAATACATGAACGTAGTCGAGGCCTCAAATCACATAAAAAACATCAAAAATATGAATCTCACCCCAATTCAGGCCTAATGAACTTTTGAATTGTCAACTTATAAAACCAATGTTGAAATGCACCAATTCAACTCCGTTCGACCTTAAATTTTGCACACAAGTTATAAATGGAACAACGGACCTATTCCAACTTCCGGAACTAAAATTCGATCCCTGTAACCACAAAGTCAACTCTCGATCAAACTTCTCAACTCTCCAAACTTCAACTTTTTCAAATTTTGCCAATTCAAGCAAAATCACCTACAGACATCCAAATCAATATTCAGGCACACTCCTAAGACCAAAATCACCATAAGAAGCTATCAAAACCATAAAAACATCATTTCGGAGTCATTTACACATTAGTCAACATCCGATCAACTCTTTCAATTTAGGTTTCCAACATTGGGATTAAGTGTCCCAATTCATTCAAAAACATCCCAAGAACCAAACCAACCACCCTCGCAAGTCACTTAACAAAAAACGAACATAAATACAGCAATAAATGGGGGAACGAATCTATAATACTCAAAACGATCGGTTGGGTCGTTATATTCTCACCTTCTTAGACAAACGTTCATCCTCGAATGGGTGTAAAATCAAACCTGGAGCCTCAAATAGTTGTGTATATCTGCTCCGCATCTCCTGCGTGCTTTCCCAAGTATCCTCCTAAACTAGCTAACCTCTCCATTTAACTTTCACTAAAGCTATGTTCTTTGACCTCAATTTCGAACTAGTCAATCCAAAATGGCCATCGGCTCTACATCAATAGTAAAATCCCCATCTAACTGAACCATGTTGAAGTCCAAAACATGAAACGGATCGCTGAACTACTTCCGGAGCATGGAAACATGAAACACATGATGAATACTCGATAGACTAGGTGGCAATGCAAGCTTGTAAGCCACCTCTTCAATCCTCTTAAGAACCTCAAAAGGGCCAATATATCGTGGGATCAACTTAGACTTCTTCCCGAACCTCATAACACCCTTCACGGGTGAAAATCTAAGAAATGTCTTCTCTCCCACAATGTAGGCAACATAACGAATACTTGGAGATGTAGATCTCCCAAGTATAGACACCGACACACTGTGAAGGCGAACAATCACGCTGATATAGATCTGAACCAACCGCTCTGAAGAATAGGTAGTCCCAATTGGAATGAAATGCGCAGAATTAGTCAATCGTTCCACAATCACCCAAATAGAATCAAACTTCTTCAAAGTCCGTGGGAGCCCACCTACGAAGTCTATGATATATACGCTACCATTCCACTCAGGAATCTCAAGCCTCTTAAGCAAACCACCCGGCCTCTGATGGTCGTACTTCACCTGCTAAAAGTAGAAGCACCAAGCTACAAACTCCACTATATCCTTCTTCATTCTTCTCCACCAATAGTGTTGTCTCAAGTCCTAATACACCTTTGCGGAACCTAGATGAATGAAGTACCGCAAATTGTGGGCCTCCTCAAGAGTAACCTCATGTAACACATCCATATTGTGCACACAAGTCAGACACTGCATCTGCAACACTC
The DNA here is from genome assembly GCA_005239525.1 of Nicotiana knightiana. NCBI lineage: Eukaryota > Viridiplantae > Streptophyta > Magnoliopsida > Solanales > Solanaceae > Nicotiana > Nicotiana knightiana. The sequence goes on along the minus strand of ML404348.1, from coordinate 46,121 downwards.
CATCATCCCCAATAGAAACCTCCTTGGCATCACCGTGTTGAAGTGTGTCCTTAAGGACAAGCAAATGGGGGTCGTCATACTGATGCTTTCTGATGCAATCATATAAAAATGATTATGCAATGATCTGATGCAAGAGTCTCTCACTAATAGGAATATATGCAAGGCTACCCGTGCTCACTGCCTTTCTATTTAAGGCATCAGCCACCAAATTGGCCTTCTCAAGATAATACAAAATGGTAATATAATAGTCTTTTAACAGCTCCAACCATCTCCCTTGCCTCAAATTTAGATCATTTTGCTTGAACAAGTGATGAAGACTCCGATGATCTATAAATATCACACAAGACACACCATAGAGATAATGTCTCCGAATCTTCAATGCACGAACGATGGCTGCCAACTCCAAATCTTGAACGAGGTAGTTCTTCTCATGGGGCTTCAGCTGGCATGAAGCATAAGCAATCACTCTACCCTCCTACATCAAGACACACCCAATACCAATCCTAGAGGCATCATAATACACTGTATAAGAACCTAATGTTCAAGGCAAAACTAGGACTAGAGATATGGTCAAGGTAGTCTTGTGCTTCTGAAAGCTCTCCTCACACTCATGAGACCACCTGGGTAGAGCACCCTTCTGGGTCAACCTGGTCAAAGGCGCTGCAATGGACTAGAAACCCTTCACGAAGAGATAATAATATCCGGCCAAGGTGAGAAAACTCCGAATCTCAGTAGTTGAAGACGGACTGGGCCAATTCTAAACCACATCAATCTTCTTCAGATCCCCCTTTATCCCCTCACTAGACAAACGTGCCACAAGAATGCCACCAAACTGAGTTAAAACTCACACTTGCAGAACTTAGCATAAATCCTCTCCTCCCTCAACGTTTGTCGTACAATCCTCATATGTTGTGCATGATCCTCCTAGATACGTGAGTACACCAGGATATCATCAATAAATACTATGACAAATGAATCAAGATATGGCTGGACTACACTGTTTATCAGATACATGAATATCTTTGGGGCATTGGTCAGCCCAAAAGACATCACAAGGAACTCATAGTGACCATAGTGGGTCCTAAATGCCATCTTCAGAATATCTGAGTCCCAAATCTTCAGCTGGTGATACCCAAACCTCAAATCAATCATAGAAAACACTCTAGCTCCTTGAAGCTGGTCAAATAAGTCATCAATGCGCGATAAAGGATACTTGTTCTTAATTGTAACATTGTTCAACTACCTATAGTGAATGCATATACGCATGGTACCATCCTTCTTCTTCACAAATAGAATTGGTGCACACAAGGCAACACACTAGGCCTAATGAACCCCTTACCAAAAACTCCTGAATCTGCTTTTTCAATTCCTTTAACTCTACTGGTGACATACGATACTAAAAAATAGAAATGGGTTGAGTTCTTAAATATCATGATTGAGTCGACCAAGAAAGATCATAAGCGAATAGAAAAAAAAAATACATAATTGTTCCAACTGAAATACTTGGAATAATTCTACCTGGCATGCCCGACAGGTCTGTAGGAAATACAACCAGAAAGTCTCGCACTACCGTCAATGGTAGGAGTATTAACACCAACATCCCTCACGAAAGGCAATATGGCAAACACCCTTCCTAACCATCCATTGGGCCTTCAGATATGAAATCACCCTACTTGGAACATAGTCTAGAGAACCCCTCCACTCGATCCTAGGTAACGCCGGTATCGCTAACCTCACAATCTTAGCATGATAATTTATAATAACATGACATGAGGACAACCAATCCATGCCCAGAATCATGTCAAAATCAACCATACTAATCAATAAGAGATCAACTCTCCTCTCTAATCCTCCAACGATCACCACACACGACCGACACGGACCACAATAATAGCATCACCCACCAGTGAAGAAACATAAATATGCGCATCTAAGGACTCATATGGCATATCCAAATAACGAGCAAAATACGATGATACATATGAATAAGTGGAACCAGGGTAAAATAATATGGAAGCATCCCGGTGGCACGCTAAGACAATATCTTTAATCACTGGGTCTGAAGCAATGGCCTCTGGCCTGGCAAGGAAATCATTGCATCGAGCCTGACCGCCAACTGATTGGCCTCCCCCTTTAAGGCGACCTCTAGATGCCTGAGCTCTACCCCGAGCTGGTTGAGTGGGTGGTGAAGTAACTGTTTTGGAAGTCATAGCTTGGAACCTCTGCTGTGGAACCCTACTTATTAATTTGGGGCAATCTCTCTTGAGATGACTGAAATCCCCGCACTCGTAGCAACCCATCCTGACGGACTGCTGACCCTGATAACCTAAGGATTTGACTGTAGAAACCTAGGAAGGCGAAGGATAGAAAGAACTTTGTACTGGTAATGCACTAAAGGATGGTTGGATCGAACGAGTGATTATTAGGGATTTTGACCACTTATTTGCTCTCTTTTACTTGTGTTTTAGCTCAAAAATGCTTAAAGGTATTCCTGAGAACTAATGAAATGAGCTTTCTTGTAGGAATATTGGGAAACTATACAAAAAAGTAAAAATCAACTAAAAAAGGAGTCAAAATTGGATAAGGACCAAAACAAGGCAAAAATTCCTACAATGCGGACTGCACAATACTGTGTGCGGCCGCAAACAATGAAGAGGCCCTGTTAGATTTTACTTAGAGAATGCGGACCGCACAACTATTGTGCAGCCACAAAAGAGAGATTCAGAGAGTTAGAAGTTTGGACAAGCTGAAGATATGCGAACTGCACCTTTATTGTGCGGCCGTAGGATGCCAAGTGCGGCCGCATTCAAAATTGTGTGTCCCGCAAATGACATGAATTAGAGAGCCCTCATTGAAGATGTGTGGACCGCACCATTATTTTGCAGCTGCAGAAGAAGGTCCAGTCCCAGCCCAATCTCAAGTGTGTGGACACACTCAATAATGTGCGGTCCGCACAAACAGATGAAGTGCAACTGCATCCCACTTTTATGCGACCGCTAAAGGCCCAGTTGACCAGTCAAGCTTTGAGTACGGACGCACTCACAATTATGCGGCCGCACAACTTCCGTAGGAACATTTTTGTCAGATATTTTCAGCTTAGTATAAATAGAATTTTTTGTAATTTTTAGGTTAAGTTGTATCAGTGTAGAGCACCTGAGCCATTTTCTTTACTGTTTTGAGTAATATTTTACTAGATTAGCTTCCAAACATTAGATTTTCTTTCCATAATTAATTATTATGCATTCTATCTTAAGTTTTTCTTTTATTTCTTCATGTTTTATGAGTAACTAAACTCTTAGCTAGGTTTGTGACCCAACACTAGTATGGTACTTAATGGGTTATTGAATTAGGACTTATTTAAGATTGGGTATTTTTTATTTAACCTTGTTCTTGCTTAAATTGTAGAATTAATGGTTGCAAAAATTATTTCATGCCTATTTGACCTAGTCTCTACTTGAGAAAGAGAGACTAAGTCTAGGAAAGCTTGGCTAACTAGGAGTTGGGGTGAACTCAAGAAATTGATAGCCCCAGTTAAAGGGTCAAACCTTGAGATAGTAAGACCCGACTAGAGCATTTATTGCTTGCTTTGTGAAATACCTATTTGGACATAAGAAAGCCAAATTGGGCAAAGTTACTCAAACTACCAAGAGGTACAAAGTGAGTAATTAAGTGTGATTGCTATATTGTATCCCGACCAACCAAGCATGTCCTAAAGCTTTAAATCCGTTAGGTAACTAATTAGGCAGAAGTCGCAACCTTAGATCCTTTTATTATTTGAAAAACAACCAAAACAAAAAATATTGTCTCCTAGTTTTATAATTGCAATCAATAGCTCAAAGTAGAAGTTGAAACAACAAAAAAGAATGTAGAAGAGTAATCTCGGAAATATCATAAAATTACACTAAATATATACCTAATCAAAATTCTAACTCCCTTTGGATTCGACCCTGACTTGAGTTGGGTTTTAACTATTGCTTCGACTGCCTCACTACCTATATTTATGGTGTAAGTTTGGGTGAGATCAATTTTTTCGCCATTGCGAGGAGTTAAACAGATTTAGCTACATATCTAGGTTTTTGATGTAATTTGTCTTCTTTTCCTTCCGAGTCACTAATTTTGTTTTTGAATTGCTTATAGGTACGAGAATGGCTCTCAACAACGAGCCCATCGATAATTTGCCATTAAGGGAGGAAGTGGACAATGATCAAGGTAATGAGGTTCATCCTGAATTTCAAGAAAATAGGTGAGGCCGGCCACCTCATAATAAGATTCATGTCCCTCCCCCACCTCTACCAAGAGCGGCAGCACACCGGGTGTTTCCAAATGAGGGTTATGCAAGTGCTATATTCCCGCCCCGCATTAGGGGGGAAACTTCTACATCACCAACGTGATGCTTACACTACTTAAGAAACATGGATTCTTCACGGGGGATCCAAGCCAAAATACTTACAAGAATCTCAAGAGGTTCGTCGATACTTGTTGGGGGAGCAAGCAAAAAAATGTTTCCGAGGATGCACTGCGTTTAAGGATATTTTCCTTTTCTCGACGGGGAAAGGCATTGGACTGGTTAGAGAGATTACCTAATCATTCCATCCATACTTGGGATGAGTTGGCCGAAAAATTCATTGCCAAAATTCTTCGCTCTAGGGCACATGGCTACACTATGGGATGAGATTCTAGTGTTGAAGCAAGAGCCCAATGAGCCATTGCACAATATTTGGGAAAGATACCGTACTATGGTTAAAGAGTGCTCGAATAATGATATGACCGAGGCCAGAATCCAACAAAACTTCTACAGGGGGATCAACACAACAAATCAATATGTTGTAACTACACGCCTTATGCCGAAGCTTGTGAAATTTTGGTTGAGATGGAAGATACTTCCTCGGCGTGGAAAAGTACGGCCAGTGTTCCTCAAGGTGACCCAAATGTCATTCACCTACACAAGGAGCTACATGATCATGGGCAAGCTATTGCCGATTTGACAACCACAATGAACCAATTGGACAAAGCTCAACTTCAACAAGTTCAAGCGCCGAAACAAGTGAATGCTATGGAAGGTGTAAATATGATGATAAACAAGAGACATCAAAGAGGTCAACAAGTACAAAACGTCCGGAAACATTTGAGCAAGATGATAGTGGGTATGACCAAGGTGATTGGTATAATGAGCAATAAAAAGAAGTGCAGTAATCAAGGTCAACAAAATAATCCTCAATGACAAAATCAACAACAATGGAGATCACAAGGATATTGGAACAACCAAAGCTACCAAGGCAATTTGAGTGGTGGTAACAACAATCAAGGTAATTGGGGAAATAAAAATAATCAAGGCAATTGGAGTAACCAAGGTTACCAAGGCAATTGAGGAAGCAATCATCAAGGCAAATGGGGTGGAAATAACCAAGGGGGTTGGAACAATAATAACCAAGGGAATCAGGGGTCGAGTTTCCAAAGGCCCCCGGTGTATCAACAACCAAGCGACCTACCTCCATATCCGTCACAAGGTTCTAGTTTTTCCAATAATGAAATGAAATGGATTGAAAATATGTTCAAGCAAATGATGGAGAAAAATACCGACTCTGATGATCAATTAGCCTCCCACAACACTTCTATCCGCAATTTGGAGGTTCAACTTGGACAAATCTCTCAAGCTTTAAACACTCATCCTAGGGGAGCACTACCTAGTGATACAGCTATGAACCCGAAGGGTGAAAACAATACGGGACATGCCATGGCCATAACCACAAGAAGCAGAAGAGGCAGAGATGCAACCACCTCAAATCAAAGCATTGTTGATGATGATGTGTTGGTTCAAGAAGATGAAACCCCAAGTAATTTGGTTCAAGCTCACGAAGAAGTGAGGGTTGACGTTGATGAAAGTGTGGAGGAAACCCAAGAGGAAGTGAACTCATCTAGGGAGCACGTGATTGATGTATCGGATCTGGTAGTGCAAAAGGCCAAAGCAGCAATGCCAAGGCAACCTCCTCCATATCCTCAAAGGATCGCAAAGAATAATAGTGAGAACCAATTCACGGAATTTATTGATATGATGAAGCATTTGTCCATTAATGTGTCGTTAGTTGAAGCATTAGAACAAATTGCGGGATATGCAAAGTTCATGAAGTATTTGGTAACAAAGAAAAGATCAATGAATTGTGAAATGATCAAGATGACACATCAAATGAGTGCTACTGTGCATTCAATGGATCCGAAATTGGAAGATCATGGCGCCTTCACAATCCCTTGCAGTATTGGGAGCCCCAATTTTGCCAAACCATTATGTTATTTGGGGGAAAGTATAAACTTGATGCCCGACTTATGTTCAAATGTTGGGAATTGGGAAACCAATACCCACATCTATGAGGTTGTAAATGGCGGATCGGACTATGAAGAGGCCATTGAGAATTATTGATGATGTGTTAGTTCGTGTTGATAAGTTCATCCTTCCAGCAGACTTTGTGATCCTTGATTGTGAGGTTGACTACGAGGTGCATATCATCTTGGGTAGAACTTTCCTTGATACGGTGAAGGCCCTTTGATGTGGAAGTTGCTAAACTCACCTTTCAGGTGGGTGATGAAAAATTGGTTTTCCATGTGTGCAAATCGATGAGGCAACAAAATAGCAACAAAGTTTGTTCATTCGTGGATTTAGTGACCGAAGTAATTTTTGATGATGCTAGTGATGTGATGAACATTGAGGATACCTTAGAAGTTGTGTTGCTTAATCATGATGAGGATGAGAAGGAAGGCTTTGTGGAATGTGTTAATGCTTTGCAAGGAATAGGGTCATATACTTATGAGCCCCGAAAATTGTCCTTAGATCTTGAGAATCGGAAGACACCTCCAATAAAGCCCTCAATCGAGGAGCCTCCCACCTTGAAGTTAAAGCCTTTAACTTCACACCTCAGGTATGAGTTTCTTGGCCCTTGTTCAACTTTACCTGTTATTATTTCTTCTTTCTTGACGAACATGTAGGTTGATTCTACTTTGGCAGTGCTCCAAAATAGGAAGAAAACTATAGGTTAGACATTGGCGGATATTCGGGGTATAAGCCCCGCCTTTTTCTTGCACATGAATATTTTCTAGGAGGATGCCATACCCTCCGTGGAACATCAAAGAAGACTAAATGAAGCAATGCAAGAGATGGTGAAAAAGGAGATCATCCAATGGTTGGATACCGGGGTAGTTTACCCCATTTCCGATAGCTCATGGACCTCTATGGTGCAATGTATCCCAAAGGAAGCTCAACAAAGTCACTCGGAGAGATCATTTTCCGCTTCCATATCTTGATAAAATATTGGATAGGTTGGCCAGACGTGATTTTTATTGCTTCCTTCATGTATACTCCGGCTACAATAAAATTCTTATTGCTTAGTAGGACCAAGAGAAGACCACTTTAACTTGTCCTTATGGTACTTTTGCATTCTCACGGATACCATTTTCTTTATGCAATGCACCGACGACTTTTCAACGGTGTATGATGTCTATATTCACCGATATGGTGGAGGACTTTCTTGAGGTTTTAATGAATGATTTTTTCTTTGTGGGGAATTTTTTTGAAGAGTTCTTGGACAACTTGGACAAGGTGTTGGAAAGATGTGAGGAAACTAACTTGGTTTTGAATTGGGAGAAATGTCACTTCATGGTCGAGGAAGGCATTGTCCTCGGTCAGAAGATTTCAAAGTATGGTATTAAAGTTGATAAAGCCAAAATTTAAGTGATCCCCAAACTCCCTCCCCCTACATCCGTAAAGGGAGTGAAGAGCTTTTTTGGTCATGCGGGGTTCTATCGCCGATTCATCAAGGACTTTTCTAAGGTGGTAAACCCCTTGTGCAAACGTTTGGACAAGTATGCCAATTTCCATTTCAACGAAGATTGTATGAAGGCATTCGAATTGCTCAAGTATAAGTTGACTACTATTCCTATTATCACCGCACCGAATTAGAGCTTACCTTTTGAGCTCATTTGTCATGCAAGCAATGTGGAGTTTAGAGCGGTATTGGGGCAACATATCAACAAGATCTTCCATCCGGTATACTATGCTAGTAAAACCATGAATGAGGACCAAGTCAACTACACAGTGACCAAAAAAGAGCTTTTTGCTATTGTCTTTGCTATGGAAATATTCCGCCCGTACTTGACGGGTACAAAGGCGATTGTTCACACCGACCGTGCGGTGCTTTGATATTTGATGAACAAGACCACAAGGGGAGTGAAAACCAAGTGGCAGACCACTTGTCTTGGTTGGAGGAGTAGGGGAGACCACATGATGGCCTTGAGATAAATGATTCACTTCCCGACGAGAAACTCTTATCCATTTCTATGACCGGGATGCCATGGTTCGTCGACTTAGCCAATTATCTTGTGAGTGGTATTGTACTGAGTGAGTTCTCTTCATGCCAAATGAAGAATCTCTAATGGGACTGCCTTGACTATTATTGGGATGAGCCCTATCTCTTCTAGATTTGTACCGATGGTGTGATCCGACGATGTGTACCGCAGGAAGACCAAATGAGAGTTCTTGAGGCTTGCCACACTTCGCCATATGGTGGTCACCATGGTGGAGCGTGGACGGCTACAAAGGTGTTAAGTTGTGGATTCTACTGGCCTACTCTTTACAAGGACTGTAGTAATCTCGTCAAGCGTTGTGATGAATGTCAAAGGGCCGGTGGGATTTCCAAGAAAAAAGAGATGCCACCATCTTGGAGATTGAGATTTTTGATGTGTAGGGAATAGATTTCATGGGTCCATTCGTGATCTCTTGTGGGAACACTTATATATTGGTAGCTTTGGATTACGTGTCAAAGTAGGTTGAAGCCGTGGCTTTGCCCAACAATGAATCTCCGAGTGTGGTAGAATTTTTCAAAAAAGAACATCTCCACAAGGTTTGGTACACTAAATTCCATTACTACTGATGGGGGATCGCACTTTTGCAACAACAGCTTTTGATACTTTACTCTCAAAGTATGGTGTCATTCATAAAGTGTCGACCCCTATCATCCTCAAGCAGGTGGACAGGTTGAAGTCTCCAACCAGGAGATCAAGAATATTCTGTCAAAGACCGTGAACGCCAACCAGACAGATTGGTCGAAGAAACTTGATGATGCTCTTTGGACTTATATAAAATCTTACAAAACACCAATTGGTATGTCTCTGTATTGGTTAGTGTTCGGGAAAGCTTGTCACCTACCGGTGGAACTTGTGCACAAGGCTATGTGGGCATTGAAGATGCTTAATTTTGAGTGGGATGTCTCCGCCAACTGAAGGGTGGGACAATTGAATGAGCTTGGTGAGTTTCGGCTCCATGCATATTCAAGTTCGTCCTTGTTCAAGGACAACATGAAGTACCTCCATGACAAGTATATCTGGAATAAAGAGTTCAAGGAAGGCGATCTTGTTCTATTGTTCAATTCTCTAGTGCGAATGTGTCCAAGAAAGTTGAAATACAAGTGGAGTGGCTCATTTGAAGTTGTGCATGTGACACCCTTTGGTGCATTAGAATTGAAGAACAAAAATGATGAGGTATTTAGAGTCAATGGTCACCAAGTGAAACACTATCTTGGCAAGGTTGAGGATGGCAACATTGTGGCGTTGCTTTATTTCAAGTGATTGATGGTAATATGCATCGTGCCGCGACGTTAAATTAGGCGCTTCTTGGGAGGCAACCCATGTTTCTTTTCATTTTTTCATTTCTTTTTTTTAGATAGGTTTTTTATTGAGCTAACTGGTTTTGAAGTGAATTGCAGGAATAAGTGTGTATTGCAGGGACAATCTGGAAAACTTGGCCAAGTGTGGAACTTATGCGGACAACACCAATATTGTGCGGACCACAGAGAATGGTATGCGGCCGCACAAGGACACAACTGGCGACCCAAAATCACCAACTCTCTGGAGTTGGAATATGTAGAAAAAGGCCAAAATGCGGCTGCACACACTATTATACGGACCGCACAAGGATATGTGGCCACACTCAATTTTATGCGGACCGCAAAGTTTAGCTCATGCAGAGGTAAAGTGTTCGGATCGCACTAAAAATTGTGCAGCCGCACTCAGGTCAGGTATTGACCGACTTTGCAAGGGTATCAATAGGGCTTTTCATCACTATTCACATTTTAGGCTCTCTGAACTCCCAAGCCCTAGAAAACACTGTGCACCCCTAAAATTGTTCAAACATCTCACTCAATAGTTCAAGCTTGATTCTTTCCTGCATATTCACTACTGGTATATTCAATTCATGTAGATTTTTTTTTCATTTTTCTTAATTTGTTTTTTGTTTTCTTTGATTAGTTTTATCAATTTTAGGCCTAAAAATATAAAATGTGCTTAATTTGTGCTTCAGAATCATGTGGGTAGACTTATACATGTTCATTAGAGACTGGGTAGACCACTAATCTTGTTAATTTGTGCACGCCATGCTTAAATTGTGAAAAATATTCCAAGAACCCTAACTGAAGTACCGTCACTGTTTGAATTGTGCTGCCGCACACATTTTTGTGTGGTCCGCATACTTGGTAAATAAGGATTTTGGTTTGATTGAAATGTGCAGACCGCACTCATAAATGTGCAGACCGCACTCATAAATGACATATGTAACATGTATTGTAGACAATGGTTAGATCTAGTGGTCGAGGAGATATATCAAAGGGGAGAGGTGAATCCTCCGGATGCAGGGGTAAAGACACTCACCCTCTAGGAGTGCAGTCCAAGCCCATTACTAAGAAATAGACCACAGAGAGAGGAAGGGTCGAAGATCCCTCTAAATCTATCTCTTATGAACAGCCGAGAGAAGCCTCCGAGGGTCAGTTTATGGAGAACCTGAGCCCCAGTCCCAAACAGCACAACCCATTGGATGCTATTAAATGCACAATCAGCCTATAGACAGTTCTTCGGCTGATTCTGATGCAGAAAGTCAGGGTTCCGAGCCCTCCTCACCTACTCCTCCGGCCCCTATTGATATAGATGATGATGATGTCCTAGATAACGGTAGAGGGGGAGACACTCAAGTGAGTGGTCTTGAAAGGACAAAGAAGAGGGAAATATTGGAGGATAGATTCGTCAGCTTGACAACATTTAACAGATTCCGGGAGTTGTGGCCATAAAGGTCGTTCACACTTGAGCGAAAATTCATGATGAAGGATTTGGATATTCATAATCCAAATGTCCTTAGGAAGTTCCAGGAGCGCAAAGGGTGGAAGTGGTCCACTCACCCGGTCTTAGATGCAAATGAGCATGTGGTCAGGGAATTCTATGCCAACGTAGCTCACATCAAGGTGGGAACAAAAGTGAAGAAAGTGAGAAATTTGAAAGTGCGTTTTGATGCCTTTTCTTTGAATGCTTCTGTGGGTTTTGAGCAAGTGGAAGCGGTCCATTACTTGGAGAAGTTATCTTTGGGTGAATTAGCTCGCCTTTGGCTGCCCCGAGACCACCACTACCATGGATCACATCAGGAGTGCCTATCCTCTGGGCCGCCCTTAACTTCGAAACTAAAGGGTGGCAAACATTTGTTTGTAACAGGGTTGATCCGAGCTTCAATGAGAACAACCTCTCACTTCCCCGAGCAGTTCTAGTGGGTTCTATTATGGTGGGGTACCCGATCAATGTGGGTCCATCATGTCAACCAGAATCACATTGGCGGTCCACATGAATGAAAAGTCCTACCCCTTTCCAAGAACCCTCACAGAATACTTCAAGAAGGCAAAGGTGGAGCCAAGGCCATATGACACAAAGGTAAAAGCTAAGAGGCCTTTTTCTTAGTATCACTTGAAGGGTGTGGACAACCCAAAGTTCACGGGGAAGGACACTACCACGATTGGCCAGTCTGACGAGCCAGCAGTGGTAGGTTTAGAAGCTGCTAGTGAGCCATCTACATCTCCCATGCCTTTCACAGCCGTCGAATCATCCACTGCGACAACCGTCACGCCACCACCTTCATCCTCTAGGCCACCCAGTTCAGTTCTAGTGCCATCCTCATCAACTTATCCTCTCACTGTGTCGTGAGTCTCCCAGACTTTGTCTAGCCCCAAAAGCTGGATACAGACAACCACTTCTAAGTTGTCTGACATATCCAGTACTGTTGGAGCGCATCCCTCTACTCCAATAGTGTCATAGCTACCTCCGTCAGTGGAGGAAACATTGAATAAGATTCTGGAGAGCCAGAAAACTATCATGGACACTCTAGTAGCTAAAGGGGGGAGCCATTGATGAGTTAGCCAAGAAAGTGAAGAAGATGAGGAAGTCCCAGGCTTTGAAGAAGACAATGGAAAGTTTGAGACAGGAGGTGAAGAAGTTAACAGCAGCAGGTGACTTGCCCTTTGACTTACTGATAGAGTCAGGTCCATCAGTACCAACTGATCTAGCAACATCATCAACAAAGGCATCCACTGGTCAGTCTGACGAGCCAGATCTCACTGCCCCCACCGCTGAGGAGTGGGTTAGTTTTTTTTATGTTTAGGTAGAAACAAGTAGCGTTAATGAATAAATAAGTGTCGAGCATGTTTCACTTGGTACCAACACACTTAACTATGCGCTTATGGTTAAAAACATGTTTTTATAAAGAAATAGCTCTAGTTAGTGACCTTGTGACTCTTATGTTGACTTAGGCAATCATCGAGTTATTTAGTTTAACCATTAGCGAGTTTCAATCTTGAATGCGGTTGTTGTGGGCCCTGGACTCCTTTGTCTTTAACAATCTTGTTGTGTGAAAGGTGAGCTATTTTGTTACAAGTCAAAGTACCTGTGCGAATTGTCTAGAGCTTGCCCCGAATGTGTTACTATGCGAAATTCTAAGTTAGCTTGGCTTGGAAGTGATTGTAGGCTCTCATTGGCCTGTTTTGAAACCTTCCATGGCCCACCAATGATATCATTCTTAGTAAAACCTTTTTGAGCCTAAAGCCTTCTTATTTAATAAGCACATTACAATCTTTTAACCATTTTTGGTGACTGTCTCTTGGCACCCGACTTTTGTTTAGCACTCATGTGATTCAAATGGCAAAAACATAAGTTTGGGGGAGAGACGAGGAGTTTAAAGATGGTTTCAAGGCACAAAAAGAAAAAAGAAATGAAGAGGAAAAGGAAAAGAAAAAGAATGGAAGAACAAATAAAAACACAAAAAGAAAGTGAATAATATGAAAAGGTTGAAAATATGCAAAACAAAGCAAAATGGAAAAGCATGGAGAAAGCAAAGAAGGAGATTCTGAATAGCATGACAAAGAGAGATTGAGAGAGTTGGAATTTTGGGCAAGTTGACGATATGTAGACCGCACCATTATTGTGCGGCCGCATTCACAATTGTGCGGCCCGCAAACGACCAAAATATATAAGAAGCCCTGATTGAAGATGTGTGGACCGCACCATTATTGTGCGGCTGCAGAAGAAGGTCCAATCCCAGCCCAATCTCAAGTGTGCAGCCGCACTAGCAAATGTGCGGTCCGCACAAATAGATGAGGTGCGGCCGCATCCCACTTTTATGCGATAGCAGAAGGCCCAGTTGAAGAGTCAAGCTTCGAGTGCGGACCGCACTCAGAATTATGCGGCCGCACAACTTCTACAGGGCATTTTTGTCAGATATTTTCATCTTTGTATAAACCGAATCTTTTGCCATTTTTAGTTTAAGTTGTATCAATGTAGAGCATTTGAGTCAGTTTCTTTACTATTTTAGTAATATTGTACTATATTAGGTTCTAAATATTAGATTTTCTTTCCATAATTAATTATTATGCATTATATCTTATTTTCTTCTTTTATTTCTTCATGTTCTATGAGTCGCTAAACCCTTAGCTACGGTTGTGACCCAACCCTAGTATTGGTACTTAATGAGTTATTGATTTATGGCTTATTTATGATTGGGTATATGTTATTTAGCATTGTTCTTGCTTAAACTCTTGAATTAATGGTTGGAAATATTGGTTCATGCCTATTTGACCTAGTCTCTACTTGAGAAAGAGAGACTAAGTCTAGGAATGCTTGGCTAACTAGGAATTGGGGTGAACTCAAGAAATTGATAGCCTCAGTTAAATGGTCAAACCTAGAGATAGTAAGACCCGACTAAAGCATCTATCACTTGCTTTGTGAAATACCCATTTTGACTTAAGAAAGCCAAATTGGACAAAGTCACTGAAACTACCGATATGTACAGAGTGAGTAATTAAGTGTGATTGCTATATTGTATCCCGATCCACCAACCATGCCTTGAAGCTTTAAATCCGTTAGGTAACCAATTTGGCTGAAGTCGCAACCTTAGATCCTTTTATCATTTGAAAAACAAACAAAACCAAAAATATTGTATCCTAGTAGTATAATTGCAATCAATAGCTCAAAGTAGAAGTAGAAACAACAAACAATAACGTAGAAGATAATATAGGGAATATCATATAATTACACTAAATATATACCTAATCCAAATTATAACTCCCTGCAGATTCGACCCCGACTTGCGTTGGGTTTTTATTATTACATCGACCGCCTCATTGCCTATATTTATGGGGTGAGTTTGGGAGAGATCAACAAGAATTGTATGATCCATGGTTAGATGATGCACAACAATGAACTGGACATGCCATCTGAGTGGGCGTGTGAGGATGATCCTGTCGTGATGGGACTATCCTCCAGAAGAAACACCGTTGAAACCACCTGAACCACGAGGCCTCTTCACCTCCCTCTCCTCACGCTCCCGAGTACAGACCTACACTATCCTCCTTTCAATTTAAACCACTTCGTCAAACCTAGCACGTGATGCTATCTCCCGAGTCATGATGAAACATAGTCCACAATTAAGGCCATCAATGAACCTCCTGATCCTCTCCCTCTATATGGAAACCAACTAGTTCGTGTGACAAGCCAACTCTGAAAATCTCATCTCATACTGCGTCACATACATACCCTCCTGCATAGGCGCTCAAATTGCCTATGTAACTCTTATTTGCGGGTCTGTGGAACAAACTTCTCTAAGAAGAGAACTAAGAACTCATGTGATGTGAAGGCTGACTTGCTCAACTCATAGGCCTCCCACCATCTGAAGGTTGACCCTGAAAACTGAAAAGTAACAAATGACACTCGCTAGTGTCCAGAATACCCGCCGTATGAAGGATCCGCTGGCAGCGGTCTAAGAAATCCTAAGCATCCTCTGACTCAGCCCCATTGAAAGCTGGAGGCCTGAGCCTCCAAACCACTCTAGCCTCTTCTGCTCTTCGCCACTTATTGGTGGACCCACCTTGGCCTGAGCAATTGCAATCGGCTAGGCTGTTAGTACCCCCAATGTCTGAAGTCCCTAAACTACCTGCACTGGAGTACGGACAGCGGGAGTCTGAGCACCTCCCCCGACCTGAGAAGCGGCTGGTGTGGCCTAAACTGAAACCGCCTGCGCAAGGCTAGTGCATACAGTTAATATCTGGGCCAAAGCCTCCAAAAGGCCTGATATCACAATGGCACAGCTGGTTCTGAGCTTGCCCAATGTCTCAACCACACCTGGTAACTACGCCTGAGATAGAGCAACTGGTGGGTGTACAGGTGCTGCTCTAGCTGCTATACGAGCTGCACCTTGGCCTCTACTGCGGCCCCGGCCTCTCGCGACACTAGCTGGTGGTACTGGTGACCGTCCGCCCAATACGGTAGCACATGTCCTCACCATCTGTGAGATAATAGAATAATAGAAGTTTAGTTTATGGAATCAACAAATTCACAGGAAAAGAATACAAGAAAGCGAAGGTTCCTAACCGATCCGCAAGACTCTACTAAACCTGCTCATGACTCGAATACCTATGAACCTATGGCTTTTATACCAACTTGTCACGACCCAAAATCCCAACCTGTCATGATGGTGCTTAAAACACCGGCCAGTCAAGCCGGAACATGATAACGAAGGCAACAGAATAACGAAATTCATAGTAACAACATAATTTTGAGGTCTCATCACAATAAAACTATTAATACAAAGTAAATCCCCCCAGAAATTGGTAAGTATTGAGTCATGAGCTTCTAACACAAAATAAAAGTCTCAAACTGACCAATATATACACTATATGAGTTGTAACAACAGTATGAAAGGAAAAGACAAGTCAAATTGCGACCAAGGATGCAACTCTACCTCGCCTCCAGTAGATAGTCCAACAAATGAGACTACTACTGATAACTGGTCCCCTTACTTGGATCTGTACAATTAAGTGCAGAGTGTAGTATGAGTACAACCAACTCAATGTACTAAATAAGTATCGTAAATAAACACGGCAAGGTAAGAGAACCACAAATTATTAATGATACTAGTTATCACCTGTGTAGTTTCATCCTTTAGACCAGTGCAAAACAATATTGGAATCAAATCATAAGTTTTAGTAAGAAAACATCCATGTGTGTATGTGTACAAATTCTCAAATACTCTGATCAGGCAGTATCTTGGCATATAGAGGTAATATGCAGTTAAATTAGATAAATGATCAAGGAACTTGCAAGTAACGACGAAATGCAAAATCCAACAAAACACTGGTGTGTGAAGCATCATAACTTTAGGTTTAATAGTCAAATTTTAGGCTTATAGGAGACTAAGCACAACCCGGACATGAATAAATAAGCCCAAGTGCCTGAACATGGGCTCAGCCCCACGCATGTGCGCACCCAATAACATATAGCTATCATAATAATTCAAGAAACTAGTGCCTCAACCGAGTTTAGATAAGATACTTACCTCAGACAAATCAAATCACTCTGCTAGCAAGCCTTTCCCACGCATATCAATCTCTTAAAGGCTCGAATCTAGCCGAAAATAACGTAATACTATCAATACACACTATAGGAATTGATTTCAAATGATAAAGCTAATGTATTTAACCAAAGTCAAAAAGTCAACCCAGGCCCCACATCTCAGAACCCGACAAAATTTACAAAATCAGAACCCCCATTTAACAACGAGTCCAACCATACCAAAAACATCCAATTCCGATACTCTCCAATATATGGGTATAAAATCACCAAATTCCACCTCAAAAACACCTAATCTATGGGGAAAACTCAGTGGGTATTCAATGTTAAGAGATAAATACTAACATAAGTCACTTACCTCTTCAATATAGGTGAAAACCTCTTTCAAAATCACCTTACTCTGCACTACAAGATTCTCAAAATGAGAGAAGACCTCAAACCCTTCGTTTTAATGACACTACCACCTTTTTCGCTTCCGCGGCCAGGAGGTCTGCTTTGTCGCTTTCGTTCTAATGAACTTTTGAATTGCCAACTTCTAAAACCAATGACAAAACACACTAATTTAACTCCGATTAACCTCAAATTTTTCGCACAAGTCATAAATGAAACAACGGACCTATTATAACTTTCGGAACCAAAATACGAACCCCGTAACCACAAAGTCAACTCTCAGTCAAACTTCTCTACTCTCCAAATTTCATATTTTCCAACTTTTCCAACTTTCACCAATTCAAGCCAAAATCACCTATGGACCTCCAAATCAATATCCGGACACACTCGTAAGTCCAAAATCACCATAGGAAACTATTGAAACCATCAAAAATCCATTTTGGAGTCATTTAGACATAAGTCAACATCAGGTCAACTCTTTCAACTTATGCTTCCAACCTTGGGACTACGTGTTCCAATTCATTCTAAAACATCCTCGAAACAAAACTAATCACTCCAGCAAGTCACATAACAACAAACAAACATAAAATTAACAATAAATGCAAGAATGGGACTATAATACTATAAATGACCGTCTGGATTTGTACATAATTAATATAATATCTTTAACATTTTTCTCAATATACACTTCCTCCAATATAATGAATAGAGGCTACAATGATTGGGAATATGAGTGTTAATTGCATCTACTTTTCCATGTAATTCGGAAAATATTTTTTTCTTAATTTTTGAAAACATTCAAAAATTACATAAAATTAATACTCGCTTTGTATATGGTAGAACATTGTAGTTAATAAACATTTCTAAAATAAAACAATCTAATTCTCCAAGTAATATAATTCATTTTTGGAATAACGAAAGTAATATTCTTACAAAGTTCTCATTTTATTGAAACAAAATGCTTTGAAATATTAAAAACTAGAAAAAAAGTAAAAGGAGAGTGTACAATTTGTCACGATTCAAAATTCCCTCCGTAAAACATCGTGACAGCAATAGTCCCATGACTAGGTAAGACTAACAAATTACGAAAATAAAAAATAACTACAACATATAACCAAATAACTGGTAACAATATCGCTCGACATGTACAATAACCAACACTCTAGTAATACACATTATTCCCAAAACCCAGAACATCATAAGTCACAAGCTACAGAAGGAAACTAGTATCTCTATACACCAAAGCCTAATAAAAGCAGTACAGAAGGTAAATGACATATGAGAGAATAGAGGGGGGTAGGGATGTGGCAGGTATACCTTGAAGTCTCCAAAATGTCACTGCTCACTGATGATGTGGCTGATAAGAAGTCTCTTGACCTGCACACAAAACATGTGCAGAAGAGTAGCATGAGTACACCACAACTGTACTCAGTAAGTGCCAAGCCTAACCTCGGTCAAGTAGTGACAAGGTCAGGTCAGGGCCCACTAGTATATAAGAAATAAAGCAAGAGAATGTAGCAATGTAATAAGAAACTGTAATTTAAAAAAAAGGAAAATACAACAAAGTAACAGTACAGCAGACAGGGGCAAACAGTAGGGTATCTCATAAGATATACCATCTCGTAGTCCCAAGATAAATATTCAAAGAGATATTCCGAGGTACCGCCTCGTAATCTCAAAAGTAAATGTTCAGGGAGAACTTCCGAGTTACCATCTCGTAGTCTCAAAGTAAATGTGCAGGGAGAACTCCCGAGGCACCGCCTCGTAGTCTCAAACTAAATGTGTAGGGAGAACTCCCAAGGTACCGCCTCGTAGTCTCAAAGTAAATGTGCAGGGACAACTCCCAAGGTACTGCCTCGTAGTCTCAAAAGTAAACACAGAGCTCAAACCGACAAATACAACAGTTAGCAGCAAAAATTCTACAGTTAAGACTGATAAAGATCAAGAAAAAATAGGAAATCAATTAGGCATGCTGCACATAGTTCAAATAGAGGTTAAAGCATATAGACATGCGATATTAGACTAAACATGATAACTACACATGCTGGTATAACTCAATTAAGATTAAAACGGGTTACTACTCAGTAAAAATCGGGTTTTAACATAGATAGCTCGTGTACGCACTCGTCACTTCACGTACACGGCACACACATATCACAAAAATACCAAATCCTAAGGGGATTATCTCACACAAGGTTAGGCAAGCCACTTACCTCGACCAAGCTCAATCAATCAGTTATAATGCCGTTTCCACGATTTTTCCGAGTCTGAATGGCTTAAATCTAGCCAAAAGCAATTACGTACCATAAATATAACTATACCAAACTAATCTATTTAATGAAATCAAGGCTTAAGCAAGACATACAAAAATTGCCCCAAAAAGTCGACCCGGTCCCACGTCTCAAAATCATGTAAAAGTTACAAAATATGAGCATCCATTCACTCACGAGTTCACTCGTACCAAAATTATTCAAATCCTCTATCAAAATCTCAATCAAAATTCAAAAATCCAACTGAAGAGCTTTTTCAATTTTTCCCCAAATTTTTCAATCCAAATGCGAAATTAAATGGTGGAATCAACTATAGATTAATGGAATATAATCATAAATTAGTCAAGAATCATTACCCAATAGCTTTCTTTGTAAATACTCCAGACTTTTGTCCAATTCCGAGCTCTGTGTCTCAAGTTTTGATAAAAATGGTTAAACCCCCGTTTTTGAAATGTTATAGACTGCCCAAGTACTTCCTTCTTCGCGAACGCAACCACACTCTAGCATTTTTCTTGAAGAATTACTCACTGGCCAAAATCCCTCCATCCCGAACACAAGTGACCTCTCGCGAACGCGTGGCTTCCACTGCCTGCAACTACGCGAACACGATCTCCGCTACGCGAACGCGTAGAAACAAAGCCTTGGGGTCCCAGCTGCTCTACTTACTCTACACGAATGTGATGCCCCTTCACGCGTTTGTGATGCACTGCTAAACAAACCTTCGCGAACGTGGCCCCAACTTTGCAAACGCAAAGAGAAATTCTCCTCCTTCCTTCAACTCCTCTTCGCAAACGCTGGACTCCACTCGTGAATGCAAAGAAAGAAACCAGAACTGGAGACATCAGAAAATCTGCAATTTCTCACAAGCCCAAAAAGATCTGTTAACCACCCGAAATCAACCCGAGGCCCCAGAGACCTCAACCAAACAAACCTACAAGTCCTAAAACACCATATGAACTTAGTCGAGCCCTCAAAACACATCAAACAACAACAAAAACAGGAATCACCCTCCAATCCAAACATAATGAACTTGAAACTTCAAACTGCTACAACCCATGCCGAAACTTACCAAAGCAAGTCCAGTTGATCCCAAATTTTTCACACAAGTCATATTCGACGTTATGGACCTACTCCAACTTCCTAAATCAGAATCCGACTCCGATAACAAAAATTCCACTTCTGGTAAAACATCCCAAAAATTCAACTTTCGTAATTTCAAGGATAATTTAGCTACCGACCTCCAAAGCAAAATCCGGACACACTCCTAAGTCTAAAATCACCCAACGGAGCTAATAGAATTGACAAAACTCTATTTTTGGAGTCGTCTTCACATAGTTCAAACTATGATCAAAATCGTAGAAAACACAAACAGAACCTCCCGAAAAGTCACATAAGCAGAAAAAGATACGAGGAAAGAAGTAAATAGGGGATCAGGGCTATAACTTACAAAACGACATGTCGGGTCGTTACACAATTTTTGTATGCATAATAAATAATTAAGGTACATAAATTGATAATATGAGGGAAAAATCAAATACCTAGATCTGATCGTAATACCGCATGCCTCTAGCAAATCTTAATTCATAAACAATATTTGAGACAAGCTTAAATTTAGAGCTAATATTCATCATAAGTTTTTGATGAAATTAAATAGGGTGTTCTTCAAGAGAAAATCTAACAAAATTAATGTAGGTGCTAAGGCAATTATAAAAGATTCAGGCTACGCGAACAAGATGAAACACACATTGTAGAAAACAAAAGCTAGACAATAAAGACGTGACAAAGGATTTACTGCGACGTATTATCTTGAGATCCAACTCTAGAATGGTTTTTTGCACATCACAGGACGTGGTAATTGGTTGTCACGACCCGGAATTTCCACCTTCGGCATCGTGATGGCGCCTAACATTTCACTTGCTAGGCAAGCCAACGTTAGAACAAGATATCCATTTTTCAACATTTTAAAATAAACAATAAGAAATAACTGAAATAACTGTAATAATCCAAAGTAAAGTGCGGAAACTATAACAACTAAAATATCTGATACAACCCTAGACCCGGTGTCACAAGTGCACGAGATAATAGAATAGTATAGATAAGGGTATGAATAAAACATAAAGTTGTCTGAAGGAAAAAACATAGCTAAATAAAAGGAGAGGGGACTCTAGGAGCTGCGGACACTAAGCAGTTGTTCCTCAAGTATCCACAAAGTTGTCCATCTGAAGACGTGGTGAACATTCTCGCCATCTTCAAGAGGTCAAGAATAGAAGAGTTCAATCATTAATGATAGAATAAAATCGCACGACAGAGAACAATATAAGTGAATATTGTTCCTAAACTCCATAGCCTCTAGAAGATAAGTACATACGTCTCTGTACTAATCCTCTAAACTCTAATTAGCTTGCTCATGACTCGTGAGACCTATGTAACCTACAACTCTGATACCAACTTTTCACGACCCAAAATTCCCACCTTCGGGACCGTGATGGCGCGTAACATTTTACTTGCTAGGCAAGCCAACGTTAGAATAATTTATCCATTTTTCAACATTTTAAATTAAATAATGAGAAAGAACTTAAACAAATGTAATAATCCAAAGTAAAGTGCGGAAACTATAACAACTAAAACATCTAATAAAATCATGGACCCGGTGTCACAAGTGCACGAGCTACTAGAATAGTACAGATAAGGGTCTGAATAAAAGTAAAAGTTTTCTGAAGGAAAGTACACAACTAAATAAAAGGAGAGGGGACTCTAGGAGCTACGGACGCTGAGCAGCTATACCTCAAATCTCCACAAAGCTGTCCAATCTGAGCACGCTAATATCCATCACTAGGACCGACTCCAAAATTTGCACAAGAAGTGCAGAGTGTAGTATGAGTACAACCGACCCCATTTACTCTGTAAGTGTCAAGCCTAACCTCGACGAAGTAGTTATGAGGCTAAGGAATGTCACTCACACTATAGCCCGGACGCAGTTTATAATAAAGACAGAAAAGGGAAATACGGGACAAATAAGACAACTTATTGAAGATAATAGTTAAAGCCTCAAGAAATAAACCAATAACGATCAGAATCACTGATCCTTAGAGTTTCAAATGAAAATACCAGAAAAACCAACATATCTCAAGGAAATAGAAACACATAGCTAGTTGTAGCACAACTCGATCCCATCATACGACACAATCCTCCCTTATTCCACTGTAACAGTATCAGCAATCGTACATAAATATATGTTGCGGCGCGCAACCCGATCCCACAATATAGCGAAATCAGTATCTTAATTCACCCTTATTTTACTGTATAAATCCACCCTTATTTCACCTATTGCGGCGTGCAACCCGATCCTACCATATCAGTACAAATTCACTATTATTCCTCCATATCAATCCATCCTTATTTCACATGTCGCGGCGTGCAATCCGATCCCACCATATCAATACAATTATTCACTAAGTACAATTAAATCCATATTCAAATCACAAGAACCTCCTAAACTGATGAATATAAAGCTGAAACAGAAAGGAAACCTTGTGCTAACTTTGAAGTTCACATATGTAATACTACACGGCAAGACAATTCCCTAAATGACAATTAGAATGTGCAAGTACGTCAATTAAGGAAAATAACTGAAAGTGAAGAAAGCATGACGAGGTCTAATATTTTTAACTGGAGAAACAATGATTAACAAGTAGAAACTAAAGCATGGAAGGCATTTAGGTCACATAACAGTTAAATCAGGGAAGGATATAATTAAGGAAAAGTGGAAAATCAGGGAAACAAGTAATTTGGTGGCGTATAAGCACTCGGAACCTTGCATAT
The DNA here is from genome assembly GCA_005239525.1 of Nicotiana knightiana. Taxonomy (NCBI): domain Eukaryota; kingdom Viridiplantae; phylum Streptophyta; class Magnoliopsida; order Solanales; family Solanaceae; genus Nicotiana; species Nicotiana knightiana. The sequence continues at coordinate 22,947 of ML404348.1, read as the reverse complement.
ACGTTGCAACACATGAAATTCACATAGCACATAGTCCGAGGGTTCCTAATTCCCTCAAATCAATGTTAAACTCAACACTTACCTCACTCTGCAATCAATTCAGAGCTCTACCGAGGCCTTTCCCCTAGAATTCGCCTCAAAACTACTCGTATCTAACAAAAATTGACTCAACAATATCAAATATTTCCAAATGAATTAATTAAAATGCATCAATTTAGACTTCCCACACATTTCCCCAAAAAGTCAAAAATGGACCCGGGGCCCGCTTGGTCCAAACTCGAAATTTTGACCAAACTCCGATGGTTATGGAATTTTTTTCGAAAACCAACCTCAATTTGAGGTCTAAATTTAAATTCTACAAACATCCCGAATTCTACCCAAACCCCTAATTTCCACCATGAAAATCCTAGATTTTAGGTTGAAATCATGAAATGTAATGTGTAATTGAAAGAAAGTAGGTTAGAATCACTTACCGACAAATTGGGGAATAAAAGTTCTTGGGGGAATTGCCTCTAGGGTTTTCTAGCTTTGAAAATTTGAAAGAATGAACAAAATTCTATTTTTTGGATTGTTTTAATCTCCTCTAGGATTGTTTGAAAGAGACTCCAAACACATAGAGTCACCTTGAATGCCCAGCCCCCACCTCACTAAACTACATTTTTTGCGTGTTACAGGACGTGTTCGCGTAGAGAAAGCCCCTAGTGCTCTATGTTTACGACATGGTTCCGCGTTCGCATAGAACAAAATCCTCCCCCAGCCTAGATCGCTTTCGCGATCGCGAAGAACAACGCATCAGAAACCAACATAATTGAAAGATCATCAAAATTTCTAAGTTCAAAAAGTCTGTAGGCTATCCGAAACTCACCCAAGCCATCGGGGCTCCAAAACAAACATGCACACGAGTCCAAAAATATCATACAGACTTTCTCGCATGATCAAAACAACAAAATAACACCTAGAACTACGAATCGGACACCAAACCACATGATATTTTAAAGAAAACTTTAAAATTTCTATTTTAGCAACCGGACATCCGAATCACGTCAAACCGACTCCGTTTCTCACTAAATTTGACAGATGGGTCATAAATATAGTAATGGACCTATACCGGGTTCTGGAATCAAAATACGGCCCCGATATCAATAAGTCAAACATTTGTCAATTCTTTAAAATCATTAAACTTTTAAACTTTCATTTTTTGACAAAAAGCGATAACTCGAGCTAGGGGCCTCCGAATTCGATCACAGTCATACGCCAAGTCCCAAATCACGATATGGACCCACCAGGACCATAAAAATATGGATTCGGTTCCATTTGCTCAAAATGTTGACTGAAGTCAACTCAAATAGATTTTGAAGGCAAAATTTCTTGCTTTATGAATTTTTAACATAAAAGCTTCCCAAAAAAACATCTGGACTGCACACCTAAATCGAGGAAGGATTAAAGGAGCTAATAGAGGTTTCGTAACACAAAATTAAGGTCTAAAACTCTAGATGACCTATCGGGTCATCACATTGGTAAATGGTAAGGGCCATTTTGAGTTTTTGTTTTTTTAAGTTTTAACACTACAACTAGTTAAGATCGATCGAACTTGTTAAGGCATTTTTTAGACGCCGTTAGCGGTGAAATATATGTTGGAGAAGATTTTTTTATAGTACTCTAAGGAAGCTGCAAGCGCATCGGGAAGCTACTGATGAGTTTCCTATACGTCCTATGATGAGGTCGCATGCTAAAGATGTTCAAAATTATAGAATTTATTTTCTTTTGAGTTGTATATTTTATGTAGATGCTCATGACCAGTAACTTCGGGATCTCGGGGTTGTATTTAATATTTAGTATAGTAAAGATGTAAATGGAATCTTATTATGATTTGAGTGTAGTTTTGGTTGGCCTAGTTCCACGATAGGCGCCATCACGCCTAGCTTAGATTTGGGGTCGTGATAGTTTGGTATCCGAGCGCTAGGTTACATAGGACTCACCGGTCATGAGCAGATTTAGTAGAGTCTTGCGGATTGGTACGGAAACGTCTGTACTTATCTTTGAGAGGCTGCGGAACCCTTAGGAAAAAACTCATAGTCTTGAATTCTTGTCGTGCGAACCCATTTTATTCAGCCAAGAGCGTAACTCTTGAATTCCTTCCATGTATTCGAACGCGCATGAGATCGCTTGGTATCAGCTGTGCATCGACGACTTGTGACTTCCATGGATGAGATGTGATTGGCATGTTGGTAATGGGCCGGTCTGGAAGACTTGAGGCCAGATTCATTAAGTGGCTTGGGTGCTGAGATTTTTGTTGTGTGGGAACATGTATTTGGGGACTTATATGTCCATTGATGTCCTTATTAATAGGACTTTGTGACTGGATGGCTACACGATGAGTGTGATTTGATGGTTAGATGTGTTCAGACTGTGATTTGTGACAGAAGTGTTGGCTGGAAATGTGGCAAGAGTTATTGAGTGTTTGATTTCTGTCTCGGTTTGGTATATGGTCTTCAGTTGTGAGTATATTGGAAGACCTCTCATGTTGTGTAGTTGTGGAGTGAAGCGGATCTTTCTGTTGGGTTATGAGTTCCTGGTGATGTCTTTTGAGCTGATCATTGCCCTAGTAGCGTTCATATATTTGATTAACGGTGTATTCCGGCCGTATTAGCACTCCTTGCTATTGTATTCATTGATGGCGTCCTGGCATATTCGCGTAGCCAGGAGTAGCATACTCAGTATTGGCAGATGTCATTATAAGGATCCAGGGAGGAAAGGCTCTATGCGAAAAAAAAAGTTCTCCAAGTGTGAATTTTTGCTCGGTTCAGTAGCATTCTTGGGACACGTGGTGTCCAGTAAGGGTATCCATGTGGTCAGACATGTGTGGGTAGAGCTTCCAGAAGCTTGATATTTATGTGACCACCGCTCCAGTGTTAGTTTTACCATCAGCTTCAGGTTTTTACCGCGTATTGTGATGCCTCGAGTATAGACGTTGTTTGTGTTCATATGCAGGAAAGTGTAGTGGTTGCGTGATAGTTATGGTCTTCAGAAGTGTATGTAGAGATATCGGTTGAGGCTAAGCGGGCAGGGGTATCTTCTGCGGGATGTCCTGGGGTGTGTGATCCTTATGAAGTTATGTAGTAAGTTCTCTTCTACCAGTAAAGGATATATATTGTAATTTGAGTTTAGATCGCTTGTGGAGGTTGTCATGACTATTACAATGCTGCATGCGAGATTCTGCAGATGACTTGAGCTGTTAGACGGGTGGTGTTATTATGGGCATTGTGAGTTATTGTTTGTCTCGATCATTGGCTTTGAGCCAAGTAGGGGAGTCTTTTAATGATAAGTTGATTGCGTGATTATGCATGGTATTGGTTTCAGTTTGAGGTATATTGGTAAATCAGTTATGACCTGCAGGTGTGGGGTCTGGGAATGTCACGAGTAATGGAAATTTCTTCGATATAGGTTGTTATGTACTCTATTGGGTAACTGCGTTTTATTGAATGATTTAGTGGAAATTGGAAAAAGGGGTAGTGTGTGCAGTTTATGAATTTGCTTGTGGCTTCAAGTGTGTGGATTATTTTCCTAGTATATTAGTGCGCAAATGGGTCAGGTCGATTCTGTCTAATTGGTCAGTGTGATTGAGATTTACGTTAGAGGGTGTCAAGACTTGTGATATTTCTACATCATCACGGATTCTACATATCAGTATCAGGAAGGTGAAGGTAATGTCTTAGGATTCGCAGGAAGTGTCTTCAGGGTAAGTATTTTGAATGTGGTACTTTTGGGGATATTTGAGAGAGTATTTGGCGGCTTATGATCCTTAGACGGTATGGTTTTGTGCTTGGGTCGTGGGTGGTGAGTCTGGGTTGAAAATTGTGGTATTACAGTAGAGAGAAGTATCAATTTGAAGGTAAGTTAGAAGGAACTTGGGTAAATAGGGAAACTTGGTAGTAGGTCGGGTCGGCATGGTAAGGGATACAATTAGTTCTTTGGGCGCTCATGATATGACGAGTTTTTCGGGTGTTTCTTAGCAATGCTCTTGGATTTTTGGTGGCCTGCGTAGCTTTTTTGAGTTATAAGAATTCAATCCTGATGGTTTGGTGTTGCGAAAATGGGATTCGGGTAGTTCCTGATGGTTTCTACCGCGAATAAGGGTGCATATTTTCTTTTGGAGTGAGGTTCGGGTGACGTGTAGTGAATTTTCTTCTAAATAGGATCAAACGAAAGTTCTTGGCTAGTTGGGTACGTAGTTTCTTGTGGCCCAGAAGGGACCATGGAGTTCCCGTATTTTTCTTAGGTTGGCATGGCGTATACGATATGTTGGGTAGAGTTGATATTTGCATATATGAGGTCACGATTCGATTATGGAAGGAAAGTCATAAATTCTTAGGCAGCATGGGCTGTTTCAGATGAATAGGTAGATGATATCACTAATTGGTGCGACTTGATGAGGGTATACATTTCAGGAAGAGCAATGTGTTTGAGTTAAGGGTTCTTCATTGGTATCGCGGGGCCCTATTGTTGGATGGAATGTTTATATTCAGGGTTTCTTGGTAAACGAAAGAATTATAGGGGATACCTCTTGGAATGAGTGAGTATTTGGGATGTGTTATGTATTCGACCGGTGGAGTTGAGGTCTGATATGGTAATCCATATGCTTAATGGACTTCTATACTGAGAGTTCTCATAAACAAGTTATTTTGTGGTAGTGAACTATGAAAATGCGAGCTGAGCTAGTCGGATGTTAGTATGTACCATGATTCTCTCATTGTAAATTTTTCGGTAAGTTATCTATCTGTTGTGGGTGATCAGGGTTAATTTAGGGTTACTGGTAGGCTGATATAGGTGTGTCTTCTGCACCGGGTCGGAATTGTTGGCTCCGAATTTCTATTATTGTGGAATGTACCATTCGATTGTGATTGAGTTTATTCATTGTAACGACCAGGACGGTCGTTCCGTGAGATTTACCCCGTTTCCCCCCTTTTTGCTTTATCATATATTTCTTAGCCTATTTATGTTGTGTTGGGTCAGTTGGTTTGGGTCCGGAGTGGTCATTGTGAGAATTAAGGCATTTAGACTCCTAAAGTAGCCTAATAGTTGGGAAAGTCAACTAAGAGTTGACTTATTCGTGAACGACCTCGGAAAAATGATTTTATGGCTCGGATAGCTTCGTTAGGTGATTTGGGACTTAAGAATGTGTTCGGAATGATGTTTTGGTGTTCGGTGTAAAATTAGGCTTGAATTGGCGAAGTTAGTTTTTGGCTATTTTCGATCGGCAGTGGGAAATAGGATATCAGGGCCGGAATGGGATTCCGGAAGTTGGAACAGGTCCGTAATGTCATTTTTGGTATGTGTGCAAAACTTTAGGTCAATCAGAGGTGTTTTGCTTGGTTCGGCGTAGTTGGCAAAATTTAGAAGTTTCAAAGTTCATAGGCTTTAATTTGATGTAATTTTGGTATTTTCATGTTGGTTTTGGTTTTTCTAAGGCTCAACTAATTTGGAATAATGATATGGGGTGTGTTGGTATGTTTGGTTGGGGCCCCGAGGGGCTCGAGATTGATTTCAGATGGTTGGCGGAGTTTTGAACTTGGAAAATTGCAGCAAATGGCTGCTGGTGTAAGTTTCTGGTGTTGGCCACACCTGCGGAAGGGTAGCCGCAGATGCGACGTTGCAGGTGCAAAAGGCCATGCGCAGGTGCGAAAGGAGGCTAGGCAGGGGAAATCCGCAGGTGCGAAGAGTTGGCCGCACCTACGAAGCCGCATACGTGGAGAAGTGGCCGTGGGTGTGAAAATTTAGCCCGTTAGTGGGATTGCGCAGGTGCGCACGTGGGACCGCAGGCGTGGGTCCACATGTGTGATTAAGTGTCCGCAGGTGCGGAATTTCTGGGGAGAACAGTATAAAAGAGGCCTCCGTGAAATTTTATTCACTTCACCATTGTTGCAGGCGGTTGGAGCTCATTTGAAGGCAATTTGAAGAGAGGATTCGTGGGTCTTCAGTGGAGGTAAGTTCTCGGGTTATTAAAGTCATTTCAATGCTATTTTGTTCAGATTAGGCTTGTAAATTGAAGGATTAAAGTAGGAAAAGTTGGGAAAAATGGGTGGAGGATTGGAAAATTCTTTTGGCAATTTGGGTAGGCAATTGTGGTCTGATTGTGGTGTTTTTGGTATGTGTAGAATCGTGGGAGGTCAAGGTTTCTAATGATGTAAAATTTATCGAATTCCGAGACGTGGGCCTAGGACTCGGGTTTAGACGAATTTCGAGATTCTTGTATAATTTGATAGTTTTCAATTGGGTTGTGTTCCTTTAGTATATATTAATTATGTTAAATTGGTTTTGGCTAGATCCGGAGCAATCAGGAGCCAATTTGAGGGGCAAAAGCATAGCGGACTAGTGTTGTGGCCCGGTAGAGGTAAATAATGGTTATAAATTTTGTCCTGAGGGTATGAAACCCCGGACTACGTATTTCTCACTGATTTTAGAATGGCGCACATGTCGGATGACAAATACGTGGCGCGCACTAATTTTTGGATTGGACTGGGTCCTCTCCGCGGCAATTAATGAATTGCATATTTTACTCAAAACCTTATGTTAAATTATTTTCTAACGATTGTTGCAATATTTGGGCTATAAGTCATGTTTGAGGCCTCGCGCCTATCTGTTTAGACCCCTTGGGGGATTTTACTGCTGCTTTTCCTCACTATTTATTGATGATTTCACTCAGTCACATTGTCCTTACTGTTTTCGAAACTCAGCCTGATTTACACTACTTTGAGATTTAAAAATGATGTTTTGGGTCGAGTAACCTATTTTACTGATTTTCCCGAGGGGCTATTTGAGAGGTTCTGCTGAGTGAGGCCGAGGAACTGATTGTGAGGATATGATATGCCACGAGGTGGCTTGATATTAGTGCTTGGGCTGAAGGAGACTCTCCGGAGTCTATACACACCCATAGTGAGCGCACCGAGTGTCGAGTGCCAAATGTCGAGCGAGGAGTGTTGGGGAGGCATGAGTGGCTGTGAGGTATGCCCAAGGGGCTGATTACGAGTGATGGTGAGGTATGCCCGAGGGGATGATTATGAGTGACTGTGAGGCATGACCGAGGAGCTGATTATGATACATGTTTTGTCCGAGGGGCTACTTATGATTTTGCTACTTTCACTCTGAACTTATGAAATATGTTTTTCCCGAGGGTCCTCTTTATGAACCATTTCATTTTCATACAAAATATTTCGGTTTGAAGTTGTTGAAAATATACATTTTTCAAAGGACTTTCCTGGAGTTGGTTTGAAGGCATGAGGATTCTATATATCTATGTGTATACTGTTGGAAAGTAACGTTGTGCATATTGTGAATTGATGACAGTGATTTTTATGTGTTTTCTTGCCGCTTAGACTTGATTTATTTTCATTACTACTGAGTTAGCATACTCACATTACTCCCTGCACCCCTGTGTGCATATTTAGATGCAGATATGGAGCATTAGCTATCTATTCCCTGCGGAGCCGGAGTGCGGGATATAGAGGTAGATGTTCAGCGTCCGCAGCATATATGTTTTCCCTGCTTGTTGTATCTAGCTACTTATTCGGAGGTTTTGTATTATAATAGTATACCTTTGGCTTATCTCTCTTAGATGCTCATGACATGTTGGCTCCGGGTTTTGGGGTTAGTTGCACTGTTTATTGCCCTAATGTATTTAGTAAACTTTGTATATTTCATGAAATGCTTGAAATTGATTGGGATTTTGGAAGAAAATGTAAACATGGGATTATTGGCTAGCCTAGTTCCACGATAGGCCCCATCACGACCGGTTTAGGATATTGGGTCGTGACAGTTTCGTATTAGAGCCTAGGTTACATAGGACTCAACGGTCATGAGCAGGTTTAGTAGAGTCTTGCCGATCGGTACAGAGATGTTTGTACCTATCTTCGAGAGGCTGCCAAACTCTTAGGAAACGTTTCTATCTTTGTTGAAATCTTTCGTGCTAATCTATTGATTCTTGAAATACGAGCTTACATTGTTTCAATCTCTCATAGATGGTGAGGACACACAATACCAATCAGAGTGACCAGACGCCAGCTAGACCAGTGAGATGTCGAGGCCGTAGTTGAGGCCGTTGTAGAGGTAGGGGGCCAGCCCGCACAGCAGCCGGGACAGTACCACAGGATCCCCTTATCGTTCAGGATGAGGTACCAGCTGATGGTGTTCCAGCGGGACAGGCTCAGGCACCGACAGTGCCTATGGTAATTCCGGGTGTTCAGGAGACCCTGTCTCAGATATTTACAATGTGCACCAGTTTGGCTCAGGCAGTCGCCATGTCTTCTACTGCCACCACAGCTCAGGCCGGGGGAGGCAATCGGACTCCAGCTGCCCGGGCACCTGAGCAGGCTGTATGGGGTATTCAGGCACCGGGAGCAGCCCCCGCTCAGCCAGTTGCTCCGGTCCAGGATTATGTGGTCCCTTCTATGCCTGAGGACGAGCAATGTAGGTTGGAGAGGTTCAGCAGACTTCAGCCTTCAACTTTCAGCGGTACAGAGGGCGAGGATGACCAGGTGTTTCTAGATAAGTGCCAGAGGATGCTACGTACTGCGGGTATTTTGGAGACCAGTGGGGTCTCATTTGTTACCTTTCTGTTTGCGGGTGCTTCCTTTACTTGGTGGGAGTCATTCGAGAGGTGTAGGCCGATTGGTTCAGCACATCTCACCTGGCAGCAGTCCTCCACGTTCTTTTTGGAGAAGTATATTCCTCAGTCCCAGAGAGAAGAGCAGCGCAGGCAGTTTGAGCAGCTGCGCCAGGGAGAGTTATCAGTTACTCAGTACGAGATGAGGTTTTCCGAGTTTGCTAGGCATGCTTCTGAGATTGTCCCTACTAAAAGGGAGAGGATGAGGAGGTTTGTAGATGGTCTTTCTTATCAGTTCCAGCGATTTATGACTTGGGAGAGAGTATCAGGTGCTTCATTAGAGCAGGTTGTTGACATAGCTCGAGATATTGAGTCTGTTCGCCGCCAGGAGCGGGAGGAGAGGAAGGTCAAGAGGCCTCGTGGTTCGGGCAGTTCTAGTGGTGCTCTCTTCAGGGGGAAGTTTCATCAGGGTAGGGGCCGTTCATTCAGGCCTCCTCAGTCAGGCCGCCCCACATATAGTGGTGCATCTTCGGGGCATGGTCCTCATAGTTCTCAGCCAGGTCGTACTTCATTTGGTGCCCTCCCAGATCAGAGTGTAGCTCGAGCACTCCCAGTTCATAGTTATCCTATGCATGAGTCTTCCGGTAGCCGTTCTAGTGCCAGGGGATTCTATCCGCCCCCCCCCCCCTCCAGCTCCAGGGAGTTGTTTTGAGTATGCAGAGTTCCGGCACGTGTGGAGGATGTGTCCCCGCAGTTCCGGTAGTTCTTCTTAGTAGAGGGACAGCCCTCGACTTCAGCTCCAGTTACTTCACCACCCTCCCAGGTAGCCAGGGGTGGTAGTCAGTTAGCCAGAGGCTGCCCTAGAGGGGGAGGTCGAGCAGGGGGAGGTCAGGATCGCATGTATGCATTTCCAGCCAGGCCAGATGATGTGGCCTCATATGCCGTGATTGCAGGTATTGTCTCAGTCTGTTGCTGAGATGCCTTGGCTTTATTTGACCCTGGTTCTACATATTCCTATGTTTCTTCATATTTTTCCCGTTCTCTGGATATCCCCCGTGAGTCTCTAGTCACCTCTGTTCATGTTTCGACTCTAGTGGGCGATACTGTTGTTGTGGACCGTGTGTATCGGCCGCGCATGATATCAATTGGGAGAGAATTTCACTTTTGCTTCGTCTTGGTGAGGAAAGATCTTCTTTAACACCAGTTGCCCCAGTGTGAATCGTCTCAGATTGACTTTCTTGTTGAAGGCTCTGGTCATTCTGTTCTGATATAGCTGACCATGACAAACTGCGTTCATTCTTTTTCCGTCTATGAGGGCCAATTGCTCATAACTGCTTCGTACCCACTCTGCCTCACTGAGTTCGGCTTCGTGTATGATTCTCAGAGATGGAATTTCGACCTCAGCAGGAATAATGACTTCTATACCGTAAACCAAAATGTAAGGAGTTGCCCCAGTTGATGTGCGGATTGTGGTGCGATATCCCAGTAGGGCGAATGACAGCTTCTCATGCCATTGCTTGTGCTTCTCTCTCATCTTTCTCAATATCTTCTTAATATTCTTGTTGGCAGCCTTAACAGCTCTATTCATCTGAGCTCTGTATGCTGTGGAATTCTTGTGTTTGACCTTGAAGGTTTCACACATAGCTCTCATCAGGTCACTGTTGAGGTTGGAACCATTGTCGGTAATGATTGACTCTAAAATCCGAATCGACAAACTATGCGGTCGCGGACAAAGTCGGCCACGACTTTCTTAGTAACTACTTTGTAAGACGATGCTTCAAGACATTTGGTAAAGTAATTAATGGCAACCAAAATAAACCTGTGTACGTTAGAGGCGGCAGGCTCGATTGGTCCGATAACATCTATGCCCCAGGCGGCGAACGACCATGGTGAACTTGTTGCATTAAGCTCACTCAGAGGTACCCTTATCATATCCCCATGTATCTGACAACGATGGCACTTCTGGACATACTGGATGCAATCCGTTCCCATGGTCATCCAGAAATAACCGACCCGAAGTATCTTCTTTGCTAGAACAAACCCGTTCATATGAGGACCGCATCTACCAACATGTATTCCCTCTAATAGTTTTGTTGCTTATTTTGCTTTGACACACCTTAGTAAACCCAAATCAGGAGTCCTCGTATACAGGATTCCTCCGCTGTGAAAGAAATTGTTTGACAACCTTCGAAGTGTGCGTTTCTGAGTAGTGTTTGCAAGTTCTGGATATTCTCCCTTTGCCAGGTATTCCTTGATATCATGAAACCAAGGCGTTTCGTCTGCTTCTTCTTCAACATGGGCGCAGTAGGCCGGTTGATTGTGGATCCACACTGGGATGGGATCGAACAAATTCTTGTCTGGATGCTGGATCATAGATGACAAGGTAGCCAATGCATCAGCGAACTCATTCTGGATTCTGGGGACGTGCCGGAATTCTATCTTTGTGAACCTCTTTCTCAACTCCTATACACGATGTAGATATGGAAGTATCTTGGAATTCTTTGTCGCCCATTCTCCTTGTACTTGGTGTATCAATAGGTCTGAATCACCAATCACTAGTAACTCCTGAACGTTCATGTCGATGGCTAAATTGAGCCCCAAGATGCAGGCCTCATCTTCAGCCATGTTGTTGGTGCAGGGGAACCTGAGTTTGGCAGTTACGGGATACTGCTGACCGGTTTCTGATATTAAGATTGCCCCAATACCTACGCCTTTGAAGTTTGTGGCCCCATCAAAGAACATCCTCCAACCATCGTAGGATTCTGCAATGTCCTCTCCTACGAATGTCACTTCTTCATCGGGAAAATACGTTTTAATGTTTCGTATTCCCCGTCCACAGGATTTTCAGCGAGATGATCTGCTAATGCTTTTCCCTTGACCGCCTTCTAATCACGTAAATAATGTCGAACTCACTTACCAGGATTTTCCATTTGGCCAATTTGCCAGTGGGAATGGGCTTCTAGAAGATGTATTTCAACGCATCCATCTTTGATATGAGGTACGTTGTATATGCACAGAAATAGTGCCTCAACTTTTGTGCGACCCAAGTTAGAACACAACAAGTGCGTTCCAATAAAGAGTACCGAGCTTCATATGGAGTGAATTTCTTGCTAAGATAGTAAATGGCTTTCTCTTTCCTTCTTGTTTCGTCATGTTGCCCAAGAACACAACCGAAAGCTCTATTTAACACAACAAGGTAGATTAACAATGGTCTACTTGGCTCGGGGAGTACCAGGACTGGTGGTGTTGAGAGGTACTCCATGATTCTATCGAAGGCCTTTTGAAAATCCTCGGTCTATTTGGTTGCAACATCCTTTTTCAGCATCTTGAAAATTTGTTAACAAATGACAGTCGACTGGGCTATGAACCGGCTGATGTAATTGATCCTCCCCAGGAAACTCATAACATCATTCTTGTTATTTGGTGGCGGCAATTCTTTGATGGCTTTGACCTTTGATGGATCCGGTTCTATTCCTTGGCGACTGACGATGAACCCTAGTAACTTGCCAACAGGAACCCCGAAGGCACACTTTGCAGTGTTAAGTTTCAAATTGTACTTCCTTAACTTGTTTAAGAACTTCCTTAGATCTTCCATATGGTCAATGGATTTCCTTGATTTGATGATGACGTCATCCACATATAGCTCGATCTCTTTGTGAATCATATCGTGTAATATAGTACTCATGGCCCTCATGTAGCTGGCCCTGCATTCTTTAGACCAAATGGCATCATCTTCTAACAATACACTCCCCACGGCGTAATGAATGCCGTTTTCTCAGCATCTTCCTCGTCCATCCAAATGTGATGGTAGCCAGCGAAACAATCTACAAAGGGCTGAAGCTCATGCTTGGCGCAGTTTTCAATTAGGATGTGTATATTTGAAAAAGGGAATTCGTCCTTCGGACTGGCCCGGTTGAGATCCCGGTAGTCGCCACAGACTCTAACCTTCCCACCTTTCTTTGGCACATGCACGATGTTGGCTAGCCATGTCGGGTATTCAATCACCCGGAGAACCCTGGCGTTGCTCTGCTTGGTGACCTCTTCTTTGATTTTCAAGCTCATGTCTGGTTTGAACTTCTTGAGCTTTTGCTTCACCGGTGGGCATGTCGGGTCAATTGGCAACTTGTGGGCCACAATAGATATACTGAGGCCAGTCATGTCATCATACGACCAGGCGAATATGTCCTCATATTCTCTTAAAACTCTATGTATTCCTCCTTTTCTAATGGCGACAGAGGAACGATGATGCGTGTTTCTTTGACGTTCTCTGCGTTTCCCAAGGTTGACAACCTCAGTCTCGTCCAAGTTAGACTTAGGTCTATTCTCAAAGTTCTCGACCTCTTTCACAATATCCTCTGGTATATCATCCTCGTCTGAATCGGAATCCGTTTGTTGCGTTGCCTCGTTGCATGTCACAGTCGTCAGTTCATCAATATAAGTAATAGTAATGCTGTGTAAATAAAGTAATGGGGAGGAAAATAGTAGCAAGTAAATATACGATTTATAGAGAAACTATAAATGCTTTGATAAATTGAATAATCATTTGAACATAGGAGCTCTTTCTTGCAGAAATTAAAAATGCGAAAAAGAAAGAAATATTTTCTTTTAAATAAATAAGTTGTAAATAAATGCTTGTTTTGTTAGCCTTGCTAACCCGAGGCTCGACAGGCTTTGGTCGTCCTGACAGACCAATTCTTGAGATATGATCCTCTGCTCACGACCTGTATGGAAGGGCCTTCCTCCCCACCCCCCACCCCCCTTCTTCAAGAATGACACAGTGGTCCCTGTCCTCGTCGTCCAAAAATAAATCCCTCATTGCCGCTAACGCTTCCTCTTCATCCGTACTATAGATAATATCATCTTGCTAGAAAGTTTGTTCTAAGTGAGGTATTGGCTTCTCTAATGAGTAGTAGGGATTGCGCCATGGTGGCGACCAGTCCTTGAATTCCTTCCAAATGTACTCATACCCTAGCCCGAAAGAGCTACCGTGGTTCTTGAGTGTTATTGGCTTTGTTATTCCCTGGAGATTTTTACCGAGCCCTTTTCCTGGCTCCTATCCTTTCCAATTCAAGATGCTCTCGATCTTACTATCCCACCATTTATCCTTCTCAATGGAATTAACTCGTTCAATGTAGTGGTAGATTTCTCCACCCAGCTTCTTTCTCCCCTCATTGACCAGAAAAGTCTGGTGACCGTAGGTATGGTTGCTACCGTTGCCATGAATTACTACCTCTTGATGATTCCATTAAAACTTCAACGCTTGATGTAGGATTATTGACACGGCCCCAGCGGCGTGTATCCAAGGTCGCCCTAACAGAAAGTTGTAGGATGCGGGCACGTCTATCACCTGGAAGTCTACATCGAACCAGGTTGGTCCCATCTGTAAGCACAATGTGATTTCTTCCATAGTGGACCTATGCGAACAATCGAATGCCTTTACATTGATCTCTCCTTCTTTTATATCATGCAGAATTTTGCCTAATTTCTTGAGTGTGATCAGCGGACGAATGTTGAGGCTGGAACCCCCATCAATTAAGATCCTTATTATGAAGTGGTCCTCACATTGCATAGTGATATGCAATGCTATTTTATGCCATAACCCCTCGGGCGGCAACTCGTCTTCATGGAAAGTAATCTTGTAGCTTTCCAGAACCTAGCCCACCATGTTTGTTATCTCTCCGCTAGTGATATTTTCTGGTACGTATTCCTCACTCAGCACTCTCAGCAAGGTGCTCCTGTGCGTCTCAGAATTCTTTAATAGAGAGAGGATAGATATCTGAGCTGGTGTTTTGTTCAACTGGTTGAGGATTGAGTACTCTTTGGCTTGGATCTTTCTCCAATTATTGTCTGAACCTGTCTCAATGGTGGGAGGACGATTGGCGGCCTGCTTGCTGGATTCAGCCAAATGTTCAGAGGTGTAAACTCTGCCAGTTCTGGTCATACCCTGTGCAGTAATGGCTTCCTCAGACTTGCTTTTACCCTTTCTCCTTGCTTTAGCTGTGTAGTCCCATGGGATAGTGTTTGAGTAAAAGGGTGGCGTTGTTGACATTTCCATTGGAATAGGTGTGGTCATCCTCATTCCTTACGGAGTATATGTTATAGGTGGTCGGACTGCTACTTCGAGTTCCCGTACAAACTCAACTTCGATCAGCACTGGGGCCTTTTCCTTTGCGGGCGGTCTCGATTCAAACTCGAGTGGAATGGACATGTTTACCTCAGCATCCTCAGATGGCTGCATCTGAACCACAATTGGGTTGAGAGTAATTGCGGGTTTCTTCAGATCACCCTCTGCAATCAGCCAATTGATCCCTCAGGATCCCAATCATCATCTACTTCAATCATATGGACACCACCTTTATGATCTGACAGCGGATTATTGCGAACATTAGGAGCAGGGTCCTTGGCTACAATGATCTTGTTGTCTATGAGGGTTTGTATCTTGTCTTTCAAGTAATGACATTCCTCGATGGTGTGTCCCTTCATGCCAAAGTGGTAAGCACAGGATTTGTTTGTGTTGATCCACTGAGAAGGGTTCTCAGGGGTGGCAGCAGAAATGGGTGTAAGGTAACTGGCAGCTTTGAGTCTTTCATATAGTTGATCAATGGGCTCGGCTGTGGCAGTATACTATTTTGGAGGGCGACGGTCGAAGTTAGGGCGAGGTCTTGGGATGTTTTGGCGAGTAGGTGGTGATTAGTTGATGCGTGGCTACAATTCATGATTTTAAGCATTATATACCTTGCATTTTATGTGCTTCAATGATAAAAATACACGTCGTATGTTTCTAATGGGGTTTATTTTATGTGTAGGTGAATTGGAAATGGAAACGGAGCTAAACGGATGCAAATACGTCGAAAAATACGCGAAGGGAGACACCCGGGCGATAGCCGGGCGACAGAGCCAAACAGCCTGACCCAGCCTGGCCTTAGCCAGGCGTTTGGGCTGAAACGCCAGCCCCACCCTGGCGTTAGCCAGGCGTTTGGGCTGAAACGCCAGCCCTAGCCTGGCGTTAGCCAGGCGTTTGGGCTGAAACGCCAGGGTCCCCAGTCGGCCAGAAACCGAGTTTTGACGGGTTTAAGTGTTTCCAAGTTGGAATAGAAGTCTTTTACACGTTTAGGGTTCATCCTAAACATATAAATAGACCCAAAAACATAACATTGAGGGGGATTTTTCGAGGCAGGATTGATGTGGAGGAACACACCACGCTTGAAAGAGGATTCTACTTAGTTATTCTTCTCTTCTCTTCTTTTAGTTTCATAGTTTATTAGTTCTAGAGTTTT
>ML404344.1:93435-111350 GCA_005239525.1 Nicotiana knightiana | reverse complement strand
TATATTTATTTAGCTATTTTATTAAATTATTTTCTTTTTGATTTCTATTTTTAAAAGCTAGCCTAGTTTTGAGTTAAATTTTCGGACCAAACAAGCCCAATACACTAACCCAATAACCTCATCCCAAACCAGTCGCGACCCATTTAATTAAACCGACCCAAGCCCCTTTCAAAATCCTGGTCGTTGATCTCTAAGATAAACGACCCACATTTAATCACCCCTTTTAAATCACCCAACCCCAAACCCTAATCCCATTCCCTCTAAACCCGCCTCCCTAAAACTCTCCCCCTCTTTAAAGGACCCTAATCTCCGCCACTCTTAACCCCTCTTCTAATCCCTCTTCTAATGGGATTCTCCGCTCATTTACTCACCATATTTTTGTGTTTCCGCTACTAGTTGATTCTCTATGGTATCACCTAGTACTTTCCTAAACATGGCAAGTACTACTTCTCATATTGTGTCCGATTGATTCCTATCTCTTGAATCTGGACCATATTTCGTCTACACACGTTCTATTCTACATTGTGTGAGTCCGATTTTTTTTGGATTTTGCTGATTTGCACTTTCCCTAAAAACTAGGGTTTACCAGATTTTCTCTCTTAAATTGATTTCAAATGGATTTGCATATTTATTTTCCTTCTTTGTTGTTTATTTTACTCTATTTCCTTATATGTTTTCCTAATTTTTGACTACTATGTAAACCCTCTCATTTTCCCTTTTAGGACGGACTTTGAAATCGATATTTTACTAAAATTTGGGGTTTTTTCTACTCTCTTACTTGGTATTCTGTAATGGCCGGCTGAAAGCCAAGGCCATTAACATCTGAACTCGTTCCTGGTGCGACCGCTGCCTTGAGTTCATCGATGCTCTTGGGAACTTTGACGCATTAGGGATTGTGGGTTTTCTGTGGAAATTTATTCTTTATTGTTCTTCGCTTAACTGATGAGTCACTATACTTTGTAATTTCATTCCTAAGTATCTATAGTTTGTATATGTTTTTATTCCTAAAGTTAGTCAGTTCAATATGTATTTCTGGACTGTGTTTGTGTGTAATTCTGTTTGTTTCCTTTAATTCTTTAGGTCTCTTTAACCTTTAGCTTAAAGCATGCCTAAACCTAGTTCTATTAAATTTTGACCAGTCAATATGTTAAATCTATTACTGTTTAGGACTCTTACACTTGTTAGCATCTTCTTGTGTTTAACTTAGTCTTTTGCTATCAATCTTGTTACTTGAATAGGTCTTACTAGCATAACTTGTACTTCTTTTAATTGACTAGTGTAGCGAGTCTAAAAGCATGAATATGCACACCTACTGTATCGCACATATTCAGAATTATTGTGGTGATAGCTTGCCTATATAACATGTTTGACCTTGCTCTCTATCAGTATGCCTTTTAGCATATTTTATCCCATCCCTGATTCACTAGTAGTTGTAACCTGCTAAATGCTTCCCTATTGCCAAATTAGGATGATCGGGACCTATACTTAGCATAACATAGACCTTCTTAAGTAATTAGTCTCCTATGTCAATGCTAGGATACTTACATGTGCTATTTGACATGAGTTTACTTTTTCACTCTGTTCTGAATATATGTGATGTTTGTTTTGCATATCTAATGTGTTTTAATGTTATAAGACCTTTTGCTTCAACTGTGATCTTGCTTCCTTGCTAATATACACCCCAATATGTCTTAATCCCCTTTTCCTTCGGTGATTTCTTGGCCTGTCATAATGTGTGCTCCCTATCATGATTTAATGCAATTTTGCTTCCTGATGAGAGTTAACATGTTTGTCTTAATGATACTAAGATGTCTACTTAGCATAAATTGGATTTCTTAGGTCTCAATATGTGTTTGTCATGTGCTACTCTGCTAAATGTTGAAGTCCTACTGAACAAGTCCTATGACCTGCTTGATTGGCTATTCTATATGCTCAACTTGCCTATGTCTACTTTAGGATATGAGTGTATCCCCCAACTTCTGTCCACTCTATTTACATGTGACTTATGCTATTCTAAACTCCCCATTCTTAGCCGGCTGAAAGCCAAGGCTACCTAGGTTTTATTGTTGGCGTCCCTAGTGTGAGCACTGCTCAGGGTCCAATTGAGACCCTTGTGAACTCTGAAACACTAGGTCTTGGTCCTTAGTCACTCCCCCAATCTCAAAAATATTCATATTCACTCTACTTCCCCCTGTTATTTATTGTGTACCTGAATTGGTTGATTTAAATGGTGAAACACTTGGTGCTATGGTTGAGTAAATTGGTTTTGTACTCCTCTATGGATCCCTGAGTCGTGTATGAATGTGGATCTTTGTTGAAGGACTGGGTATGTTGTGTAACTGGGTATGTTGTGTTAGAGTTACTGAAGGCCTAGGGAATGCTGGGTATTTTTATTTGGGCATGTTGTAGGCCTATTATCACTGTTGTGTAATATTTGTACTCTTTTACTCATTATTGGGCATGTTATAACCTTTGTATAAACAATTGGGGTTTTAGTAAAAAAGGAATGGGTATAACTTAAGATCTACATGTAATGGGTAGGTAACATGCCTATAGGACTTGATAATGTGTTTGCTATATGTGTTGTTCGATTACATGAGCACTATAGAGATCATGACATTAGGAGAAGCACACACACTACCTGTTTACCATTAAACACGAGTTCAAATGTTATGTGTTTATAGACATTATGCCTGTAGGAAGTGAGCACTCTTTCAATTTGCATACCTACTTTCAACCGCATTAGAAAACTACATATAGGAACAAATGTCAATGAATTTTCCTTCAATTCACTACAGCTAATCACTAGAAAATATGCCTATAGGATTTTGATCACTTCATCTGCTTTAGGATTTTGATCAAACGAACCGAACCATGAGTGCAACTTTGTCATAAAGTAATCATCTCTATGCACTGCCCATGATCGAACGGCCCGAACCATAAGTGCATCTTTCAATCCGCCGTGGCGTACGGCCCGCCCCCATAAGAGTGGGGGAAATCACACTCCGCTCGCGGAATGTAAATTGCGAAGCGGTCACATGCACACACAATATTCCTTTTTAAATTACTTTTTAGTAAACAATTCCTTACAAATTTTCTCAAATTCCATGATCTCAGGGATATAAGCCGCATGTAACATTTAATTTATTAAGCATGTAGTTCATTTCAAGTAAAACACAAGGCATGATGTGTACCTAACTACCTGCACATAGTAATAATAATAGCCGCTAAGTACGGACTCTCGTCACTTTGTACGTACGTAGCCCCCACAATTATCACACATAGCATTTAAATCACCTAGGGGAACAATTCCCTCTTACGAGGTTAGAAAGGAGACTCACCTCGCGTCGCACCTACTCCCCGGGTCAAGAATGCGCCCGAAACTCCGAACTCGTCACCCGGAGGACTCGAAGCTAACCAAACGTTACGTAAATATATCAAATTATACTCAAAGCATGGAATTCTCCTATTATTTTGTCAAATCCATCATTCTTGAATAAATCCCAAAATCCAACCCCAGGCCTGCATGCTCGGATTTCAAAAATTCATGAAGGAAACACTCACACATAACCTAAGGATCATTAATATATGATTTTTGTATGATTTCATAATCAATTCACGGGTAATACTCTAAATTCTCAAAAGCCCTATGTTACTACCCAATTCCTTAATTTTTCACTAATTAGGTAGTTAACTAAACTAGGAATTCATGCATTAACTAACATTATGGTAGAATTTACTCACCTCACAGTGGCTCGGTCGTGGGGCTCTTTTCAGAGCTCACAAACTCGTCTATGGTAGAAGAAAATGGATTGAAAATGGGATAATCCCGCACTTAAAGACCTTACTGCCTACAGGGGTTTCCGCAACTGCGACTCGACGACCACACCTGCGGTCTCACACCTGCGGTCTCACACCTGCGAGCAATAGCTCGCACCTGCGGAAAAATGGGACAAGGCCTGGGCTCGCATTCCAGCCCGCACCTGCGGGAAGGAGCCCACACCTGCGAGAACTGGGCAACCTACATGGGGGTCGCACCTGCGAGGCCTGGACCGCAGGAGCGGTCTCGCACCTGCAACTGGGTAATCGCATCTGCGGTCACACCAGATCAGGTGCACCAGCAACTGCTTCAGCTGGTTTTTGGCCTAGTTTGGTGCCCGAGGGGCACCTAGGCCCACCCGAGCCCCCGTCTAAATATACCAACAAGTCCCAAATCATAATACGGACTCGCTCGAGCCTTCGAAACACCCGCAACAATGCTAAAACTCAAAGTCACACCTCAAAACTCCTAGAACCAAACTTAGGAACTTTAAGTTTTCTTGACTTCACTAACAATGCGCCGAACTGAACTATAGTACTCGGAATGGTACCAAATTTTGCAGGCAAGTCATAAATGACATAACGGAACTATTCCCGGTCTCAGAATTTCATTCGGACCTCGATAACACAAAAACACGTCCCAAACCACAATAGGAACTTAAGGAACTCTTATTTCAATATTGGGCGCCGAAACGCTCCCGGGTCATCCGAAACCCATTCCGAACATACGGCCAAGTCCGAAATCATCATACGAAGCTACCGAAACCGTCGAAACTCGATTCCGAGGTCGTTTACTAAAATTGTTGACCGAAGTCAAACTTGGCCTTAAAGGCCAACCTGAAGGAACCAAGTGTTCCAATATTGCTCTAAACACTTCTGAATCCCGGACTACCCGCCCCCGCAAGTCATAAATCACAATAAGCCGCTATGGGAAGTCTCATTTAGGGGAACGGGGTCCGATAACACAAAATGACCGATGGGGTCGTTGCACCGTGATTTTAGCACGGTCGCGCAACCATTATTAATTGACCTAATTATCTGATTATTACAAGTTTGAAGACATATTGTGCATTTTAGCCGCTTCAAAATATTTTAAACAAGTTTATGGAGTATATTTAAATAAGTCGTTGTGTCGTACACTTGTTATTTTGTACATATCGTAAATCATGTCATGGGAACCGTACCCACGATTCTACAACATGTTTATTTTAATTATTTGAAATTAGGGGTCGAGTCATGCCAGCGTACACTTGAATTTTGGAGTTACGTATCTATGACTATGCCACGGGAACCGTACCCATAGTCACGATAATTTACTATTTATTAGTTGCTCCTAAAACAAACTACAATGTTTATAAGTTGATTTCCTATTTTGAGATTAATTTTAAGAGGTCCGTGATTTATGGAAATTATTTGAACAAGTCGTGATGTCACGCACTCGTTTATTTTTGTGCACATTGCGAATCACGCCACGAAAACCGTACCCCCGATCTATAACATGCTTATTTTATTATTATTATTCGAAGTTATGAAAGGATCAGATGAAATGCACCCCCGAATTTAAATTTATGATTTTAGTACACATTATAAATCGCGTCACGTGAAACACACCCCCGATTCACAACACAATTACCGTCGGCTCAGGAACCGCATCAAAAGAATCGATAATGGAAACTAGGTAGTGGACTAATCTGAATCTTGGCACAAAGATGGAATTTTATACTTAAATTATGTAAATCTAAATCACACAGTTCAATAAATAAAGAAACAAACATATCCAAATCCAATTTGTCTTTATGGCAAGTCTTAAACATATACATACAGAACATAAAAAAGCTGTGATTTTATACATATTCCAAAACGAATTAAACTCAAGAATGTTAGGACGTACAGTGAACAAATGGACGTTAGCACCAGATCTGGAACGGAATACGCCGGAAAAGTGAACTGCGACCCAAGCTCGGCAAACACCCGAAATTTCGGCAACAAGAATCGCGAGCCGAACCACGACACTCACGGACAACTCATCTCGAGTTCAAATAGGGAACACACATCCAAACCCATCTCTCAAATTAAGATTGAATCGGAAGAAACAACTTTATTTGCAAGACAACGAAGCAGCAGAAAAATAGCAGAGATTGAAGTGGAGTGTGCGTGTGTTCTCTCTTTTTGGTTTTTGAGAAGGAAGATCAACGATGGAGGAATTGAGTGGAGCTGCTTGCAGGGATGGAGGAATTGCCCTTTTTTCTTAGAATTTTTAGGTTAGGTCTTAAGGTTAAAGATAAATAGATTTCATATAGCCTTAAAATTGTGCTAAAACAATATTCAAATTTTAGCAAAATCCCTTTGAATATGAGATAAATATACTACATAATGTAAATAATTAATTTAATTAATTAAATTAAATTATATGTAAAATATGAAACTATTTTTTGATAATTTTCAAATATCATACTAAAAATAACAATAGGATTAGGTTAAAATCATCACAAAAATTAAAATAATATTCCAATCGAAAATACTAATATTTTTGAAAACAAAGTGGAACTATTGTATTTATTTTTTACTTTTATGAAAGGTAGATAAACTAAAAGTAACTTAATAAAATATCAATTAGCTAAATAAAAGAAAATATTTTTGTAATTTTTATTTTTGTGATAAAATAAAGTAAAAAATTTAAAACTAGTTAAAATTGTGATATTAGACCTAAACTAAATATTAAAACGCTAACATGTGTAAAATCTTGGGAGGGTCAAAACTTACATGTCTACAGTGCGTTACACGTGCGTACGCGTCAATCAATAAAAATATACATAAAGGTATAAATTGTTGTACGTTTTCCCCATACCACTGAGTATACACAACTTGAAACAATCATATAAATATTATTAAATAATATTTTAAGCTATAAAAAATGTAAGTTTTGTATAATGCTAAAGTTAATCGTTCTAGCTAGCTTAATAAAAGAGTAACTCTCGCCCCACATACCTTAGGCTTCTTATTACAAATTATAATACAGTGAATATTTTATTTCTTTAAAAAGAATATGTCTTTATAGTCTGATTTGCTCTCAAAATTAATCAAATTGACCCTTGAAAAGCGAAGGAATAATACCAAAACTAGATTTACTATGATTTTGAAAAAAATATTCGAATTATTTGAGATACGAAATTTATTAAATGATTAATCTATATAAGTTATAATGTAACTCTTAAAATTAGTCACATTATCCCGTGATAAACAGGGGAATATAGTATAACTAGATTTGCTTAAATGATTCAAAAGAAATATAAATTATTAAAATATGAAATTTAGTAAGTGATTATGCTTATAAGTTATAATTTAGCGCTTAAAATTAGTCAAATTGACGGGTGATAAATGGAGGAATATAGTTCAACTAGATTTACTTAAATGATTCAAAAATAAAAATGAGAATTATTAGGATATGAAATATTTAGTAAGTATATTAATGTATATTTTAGTTATCAACTATTAGTGTACATGAGTTACACGTGTGTATCGTTAATTAATAAAAAATATATACAAAAGAGATATATTATTATATGCCTACCCTAAAGCATTGAGTATACAACTTGAAAATATCACGTAAATATTATTAAATAATATTTTAAGCTATAAAATAAATAAAAATTAAAAAGTGTAATTTTTTTAATAATACTGAAGTTAATAGATTTAGCTAGCTTAATTGTCACGACCCGAAATCCCCACCGTTGGAACCGTGTTGGCGCCTAACATCCCACTTACTAAGCAAGTCAATGTCAAAGTATTATGAAATCTTCTCTTATACATTGCAGTAATTAACAGTAAATAAGTTATAACGAGTGCGAAATATAACAACTTCATCATTTACCACTACCCGGATCTGGTGTCACAATTCAAGAGCATTCTAGAATTTACTACAAGTAATAGTCTGAAACAAGTACAACTGTTTGAATGAAAGAAACAGTAAAACAAAAAAGATAGACGGGGACTTCAAAATTTGTGAACGCCGACAAATCTACCTTGAGTCTCCAGATAGTGGGCCAGCTAAACTCTCGATCAACCAGAGCTGGTACAAAAATCTACACAGAAAGTGTAGAGTGCAGTATCAGTATAACCGACCCCATGTATTGGTAAGTGTCGAGTCTGACCTCGACGAAGTAGTAACGAGGCCAAGACAAGACACCTACAATCAAACATGTACAATATAATAGTGTATATACAAATAACAGTAAAGAACTAAACAAGTAATATTGGGAGGGGGAAACATGTTGAGGGGAAATATGAGGTAAAGAACTATAGCAGAAGGATAACTTGAATAGTAGATACACTATGAACCAATAAGAATGAACACAGCAAAGGCAAAATGTACGGCATCACCCTTTGTACTTTTACTCTCATCCTCACTATAAAATTAATAGAAACGGCACGACATCACCTTTGTGCATTAACTCTCGTAACATGGAACGACATCATCCTTTGTGCATTACACTCACAATATGGCATGGCATCACTTTTCGTGCATTAACACTCTCAACCTCACATAAAGTCAATAGAAACGACACGGAATCACCCTTCGTGCATTAACACTCTCCCTCACCAAAATAATGAACAATGACAACAGGGAGATAAAAACAACAAGATCAAATCTTACTTCAACATTTGGTTCCACAATACTAACCTCAACCCGAATCAATACCAAAGTCTGTAAACATGATAAGAATGATCAACATCACAACTAACCAGTCTAAGCATGAATAATATGATCAAGTAGAGAAAAAATTACAAGAATAAGACCCACCCACATGCTATAGCCTGACAACACACATAGGTACTCGTCACCTCACCGATACGTGGTACCCAACATCTAAACACCTAGTAAATAGACAAATAGGTCCTAATCCTTCAAGCCAAGGTTAACCATGACACTTACCTCGCTCCAACGACCAAACTCAAAGCTCAACCACGGATTTTCCTTTCACACAAGCCTCTGAACTTATAGAATCTAGAAAATTATCGATCAAACAATTTAATTTAAGCCTTATGAACTACTCACGATTGCAAATGATTCAATTTAGGACATTCTTTGAAAAAGTCAACAAAAGTCAACACCCGGCCCTCTTGGTCCAAACCCAGAATTCGAACAAAAATCCGATTATCCATTCACCCCCGAGCCCGGTTATGTAATTTGTTTTGGAATCCGACCTCAATTTGAGGTCTAAATCCCCAATTTACCAAATCCCTAGTTTCTACCCAAAAACCCCCAATTCCACCATGAGAACTTTAGATTTTTAGTTGAATCTTAGGAAAAAGTAGTTGAAGATAGAAATAAATTAGTTTAAGATCACTTACCAATGATTTGAGGAAGAAAAGTTCTTTGGAAAATCGCCTCTTGTGTTTTAGGTTTTGAAAATTTGGGAAATGAACCAAAAATCCCTCTAAGTCCTATTTCTTCAGCTGCAGAAGTGGCATTTGCGACCTCGGCTTCACAAATGCGAAGCCCGCAAATGCGAAAAGGGTCCTAGGCCCGCAGCCATCACAAATGTGAACAAAAGATGATCGCAAATGCGACCAATACTTCGCAAATGCGAAGTCCACCCCCCAGCCCACTGCTCGCAAATGCGATGGCTTCTTCGCAAATACGAGGCTCGCATTTGCAAGCAAGATCTCGCAAATGCGAGATTTGCAGGTGTGATGCACCCTAGCTATACTTTCTAAATCCAAATTCACCCCGTAGCCTATCCAAAACTCACCCGAGCCCTTGGGACTCTAAACCCAAAGTGCACACTAGTCAAAAAACATCATACGAACTTGCTCACGCGATCAAATTGCCAAAATAACACCTAGAACTACGAATCGAACACCAAATCAAATTAAATTTTGCAAGAAAACTTTGAAATCTCTATTTTCACAACCCGACGTCCGAATCACGTCAAACCAACTCTGTTTCTCACCAAATTTCACAAACAAGTAATAAATGTGGTGTTGGACTTATACCGAATTCCGGAACCAAAATATGGACCCGTTATCCAAAAAGTCAACTTTGGTCAAACATTTCAAATTTAATAAGCCATTAACTTTCAAATTTCGACAAAGTCTGATATCTAGAGCTAGGGACTTCAGAATTCGATATTGGGCATTCTTCCAAGTCTCAAATCACAATACGGACCCACCGAGACCATAAAAACACGAATCTGGGTCAGTTTACTAAAAATATTGACAGAAGTCAACTCAAATGAAGTTTTTAAGCAAAAATTCTTATTTTTCTCAATTTTTAACATAAAAACTTTTCGGTTTGATGCCCAGACTACGGATGCAAATCGAGAAAGGATAAAACATTATTTTTAAAGCTTCGCGATCACAGAATTTGATTTTAAAACAGGAGATGACCTATCGGGTCATCACATTCTCCACCTCTAAAAAAATCGTTTGTCCTCGAAAGGAAATAGAAAAGTACCTAAACTAGTGAATGATGGGGATATCTACTCCGCATGTCCGACTCGGACTCCCAAGCAGCTTCCTCGATGGTCTGACCTCTCCACTGCACTCGGACTGAATGATAACTCTTCGAACTCAACTACGAGCCTGTCGGGCTAGAATGGCCAACGGCTCCTCCTCATAAGACGAATGTTTGTCCAATTGGACAGAGCTGAATCTAACACATGGGATGGATCACCATGATACTTACGGAGCATGAACACATGGAATACTAGATGAATTATTGATAACCCCGGAGGCAACGCAAGTCGATAAGCCACCTTTCGCACTCTCTCGAGAATCTCAAAAAATCCGATATACCTAAGGCTCAGCTTTCCCTTCTTTCCAAACCTCATGACACCATTCATGGGTGATACCTGGAGCAACACTCTCTCACCGACCATGAATACAACATCACAAACTCTACAGTCGGTATAACTCTTCTGTCTGAACTGAGATGTGCGAAGTCGATCCTGAATAATATTGACCTTATCCAAGGCATCCTGTACTAGATTTGTACCCGACAACTGAGCCTCTCCCAACTCGAACCACCCAATTGGCAACCAACACCACCTACCATAAAATGCCTCATAAGAAGCCATTTGAATGCTCGACTGGTAGATGTGGTTGTAGGCGAGCTCTGCCAGGGGAAAGAACTAATCCCACGATCCTCCAAGGTCTATAACACATGCGTGGAGCATATCCTCCAAGATCTGAATAGTGCGCTCGGACTATCTATCCGCCTGAGGATGAAACATTGTGCTCAACTCAACCTGCATGCCCAACTTACGATTTACTGCCTTTCAGAAGTGCAAGGTGAAATTCATACCTCGATAAGAAATAATAGACACATGCACACCGTGAAGACGGACGATCTCGCGAATATAAATCTCTGCCAACCGCTCTTAAGAATAGGTAACTGCCACATGAATTAAATGCGTTGACTTAGTCAGCCTGTCCATAATGACCTAAACAACGTAGAACTTCCTATGAGTACGTGGGAGTCCAACAACGAAATCCATAATGATACGCTCCCACTTCCACTCAGGAATCTCTATAATCTAAAGCAAACTACCGGGTCTCTGATGCTCATACTGCACTTCCTGACAATTTAGGCACCGAGATACATAAGAAACTATGTCCTTCTTCATCCTCCTCCACCAATAATGTTGTCGCAAGTCCTGATACATCTTTATGGTGCCCGGATGAATAGAATACCGGGAACTGTGGGCCTCTTCAAGAATCAACTCACAAATTCCATCCGCATTAGGCACACAAATACGACCCTGCATCCTCAAGACTCCATCATCTACAATAGTAACCTGCTTGGCACCACTGTGCTGCACTGTGTCCCTAAGGACCAACAAATGAAGGTCGTCATACTTTCGATCTCTAATACGTTCAAACAAAGAAGACCGAGCGACTGTGCAAGCTAGACACGGCTGGGATCTGAATTATCCAACCTCACAAACTGGTTGGCCAAAGTCAGAACATTTGATGCTAGTGGCCTCTCACCGACTGGAATGAACACAAGGCTGCCCATACTCACTGCTTTCCTACTCAATGCATCATCCACCACATTGGCCTTCCCGGATGGTACAAGATGGTGAGATCATAATCTTTCAATAGATCCAACCACCTCCTCTACCTCAAATTAAGATCCTTTTTCTTGAACAAGTACTGAAGGCTCTGATGATCCATGAAAACCTCACACGACACACCATAAAGATAGTGCCTCCAAATCTTCAGCGCATGAACAATGGCTGCCAACTCTAAATCATGGACATGGTAATTCTTCTCATGAACCTTCAACTGCTGCGACGCATATGCAATCACCCTACCCTCCTGTATCAATACTGCACCGATCCCAACACGGGAAGCATCACAATATACCGTGTAAGATCCTGAACATGTGTGCAACACCAACACCGGCGTTGTAGTCAAAGTTGTCTTGAGCTTCTGAAAGCTCGCCTCACACTCCGACCATCTGAACGGGGCACCCTTCTGGTCAACCTGGTCAATATGGCTTCTATAGATGAAAACCCCTCCACAAATCGACGGTAATAACCCGCCAAACCCAAGAAGTTCCTGATCTCTATGGCTGAAGTGGGTCTAGGCCAGTTCTGAACTGCCTCAATCTTCTTAGGATCTACCTGAATTCCCTCTACTAATATGACTTTCCCCAAGAAAGTGACTGAGTTTAACCAAAACTCACACTTCAAAACTTGGCATATAACTGGTTGTCTCTTAGAGTCTGAAGCACAACTCTAAGATGCTCTCATGCTCCTCTCGGTTGCGGGAGTAGATCAAGATATCATCAATAAACACAATCACAGAGGAGTCCAAATAAGTATTGAACACTCGGTTCATCAAATCCATGAATGTTGCTGGGGTATTTGTCAACCCAAAAGACATCGCTGGAAACATATAATGCCTGTACCGAGTCTGAAAAGTTGTCTTAGGGACATTGAATGCCCTAATCCTCAACTGATGGTAGTCGGACCTTAAATGAATCTTCGAAAACACCTTGCCATCCTGAAGCTGATCAAATAAGTCATCAATCCTCGGCAATGGATACTTGTTCTTGATAGTGACCTTGTTCAACTGTCGGTAATCTATGCACATCCTCATCGATCCATCCTTCTTCATCACAAACAACACCGGTGCACCCCAGTGTGAGACACTGGGTCTAATGAAGCCCTTATCAAGAAAATCATGCAAATGTTCCTTAAATTCTTTCAACTCTGGCAGGGCCATACGTTATGGTGGAATGGAAATGGGTTGAGTGCCCAGAGCCAAATCAATACAGAAATCAATATCCATATTTGGGTGGCATCCCTGGCAAGTCTGCAGGAAATACCTCTGGAAACTCACGAACAAATGACACGAAATCCATGGAAGGAACCTTTGCACTAGAATCACGAACATAATCTAAATAAGCTAAACACACCTTCTCGATCATACATCGAGCCTTTATATAAGAGATAACCCTGCTGGTAGTGTTGATACCCAATTTTGCCCTCACATTTTTAAAATACATATATACTTTCAAAATAGCATATTTACATCATCATCATTTAGTTTACAAACCTATACAAGCACTTTCTATCATTTTCCATAAATTTTTTTAGAGCTTCAAATTAATTTTTCTTATATTTAAATGATATAAATATCTAGTAATTATCCTTTAAATTATTTTGTGATGAATTAATTACCTAAAATTATTATTTTCATCCATAGTTTCAAATATTTTTTATTTTATTTTTATTACAATAGCATTTTTAAGCTATTATCTAATTTTGCAATAATGGCCTATACTCTACAAATAATTGCGTTCATTATATTATTTATGCCAAAGTATCATTTTTTATACTTTTATAATGTTGAGTTATTATTTTAAACTAGTTTTACAGTATGAATATTATTTTTTACCATTTATTAGAAGTTTTAATAATTTATTTTTTAATTAATTTTTAAGGGTTTCAAAAGCTGGCCCAAAATAAGCCAAATTAAGGACCAAATTAATGGCCCAAACACCCAAATCCCTATACCAATTCCCAGAGCCCAAACCAAACAACCCATTGTCACACCTCTTTCATGTCCCACAACCCTATTACGAGGTTGAGTTAGAAGAGTTTTTCCAATCGAAGTGACGTTTTGAAAAGGGATTATTTATTATTTAGAGTCGCCACTTGGAATTGAGTTTTGGTGTTCCAAGCCACCTTTTATCTTGAATCCCTTAACAAAGGATGGTTTGACTCTTAATTTATGGTCTACGAAAACAGAAGACTGAGTAAGGAATTCTGTTGACCGAGGGGAAGGTGTAAGGCACCCCTCGAGTCCCGCGGTTCTAGCACGGTCGCTTTATTGACTCATGTAAGGCTTAAATCAATTTTTAGCTATTCTTGTATTTTATTGATCATGGCTTATTTATTACCGCTTAATTAATTATTATATTTTTATTAGTTGTGTTTACCAAGATGCGGAACGCACACAAGGTACTTCTTTGAAATTAAATATTAAACCAAGGTACGGAATATACACATGGTTATAGCATAATTACTTTTAAATCTAAAGGCATCGAGACGCGGAATGCGCACATGATCCTTTTATTATTTAAGCATATCAACCCAAGGTTCGGGTATGAACACATGGGCTAATATTTAAAGTACGTCTAAAATTTTCTAACGTATTTAAAGTTTGTTATTTTATTTAACTAAAAATTGATAGTCTTAAATGTATTTGAGCAAGAAAATAGAATGATATAAATATTTAAACATGGACAACACTTAACATCAAGAAATATGGCAAACAATCAAAAAAATAAAAAAAAAATTTGTTGACAAAATCTTTAAACAATTTTATGAACTATCTATAGTCTAAAATTTCACGTGGATTATGGCAAAAGAATGGATTAGAACTAAAAGTTAAAAGTTAGGAAGAAAATTTGGATTAGTATGATTCTTTAAATTCCGAAACATATATATACATATATAAATAACAAGAAGAAATCGACGCTATTTAAAAATACAAAAGAAAGCGAAAGAATAATCGAATTTAAATAAACAAACATCATACAATCGGTTATACATGACTTTAAATTAACCAAGGAGATTGAATGTTACCTTTTTGCGAAAATTTCACTCAGCAAGCGACTTAATCTACTAATTGTAAAATTTCTAAAACCACGAACCCGAAATCACGAACGAAATCCACGAACTCGTTCTCTTCTTTTCTTTTCTTTTGCTTTCAAAAAAAAAAATTCTGTTTTTCTTTTCCTTTTCTGCCGTTCTTTCTCTCTCTTTTCTTTTTGTTTTTCTGTTTTTTTTTCTCTTTGCCTTGCCGTCTCTCTTTTTCTTTTTTTTTTCTTTTTTCTTCTTCCTCCTTTTTTGTTTTCTTCTTTTCTTCCTCTTGTTTTCTTCCTTTTTTTTGTACATACCCAACACATATATATAAGATATGTGTGATGAATGGAGGAGTTAGAGTTGGAGTTGGAGTTGGAGTTGGAGTGGGGTTGAGAGATTTGAGGCTAAGAAAAAGGGATTTAAGAATTATTTGAGATAATTAGGATTGTTATAAGATTATGATTGTTTTTTCTTTTCTTTTTTTTAAACTTTTTTTTTCTTTTCTAATTCTTAGATTAAAAAAATGGCAAATCATATATATATATATATATATATATATATAAATATATANACAACGAGAGGTAACAATGGGAAGCACAGCTGAGACGTGCACATGACACTAGCAACAGAAGGCAAAATTCACGTGAATCTACAAGACAGAAATGGGAGAGAAGTGCGGAGAATGTCTACAATAAGAGATTCAATGCACTTCGAAGGACAGAACATGCAAGTTACAAAACTGGATCACAGATGCAATGGGGAACAGTATATTCGACTCCATTACACATGCAAACTTTCGATACATGGACTAAAGGATTCAAGGATATGTAGTACAATTTTTAGTTTTTGGATTAAGCTAGTTCTAGTTTGGGTTTTTAGATACATCATATGTGATATCATGGATGGGTGTGAAGCCCAAACATGATAATAGGTATGATGTATTCAGTAATTAGAGTCCTATTCTTAGTAGGATAACATGCTACGTTGTTTTATTTGTTGTTTTGTTTTTTATTCATTATAAATAAAAACTAGCCCTAGGCTCTGCCTAGTGGATTGATTAAAAAATAAAAATAAAGAAGTCATACATCCCTTTCAAATTTCTTTACGAATAGTATGGGCATAGCAAGTCATATCGTCTTTATCATGATGAACTTGCCATTACTTCCTTGGGTTGGATGCACCGCCAGGTTTATGTGTTCATCGTCTGCTTCTTGGGGTTGTTGATATTTCCAATGAAAGGGGGAAGGATCCATACTCACTTAGCCATGGTCTCTAGGACTTTGATGGAAGGCATCGAAGGACAAACTTATACCATCATCCCTATGATCTTAGCTGAAATGTACCGCACTCTATATCGATGCAAGCATGGATTTGGACACTTCGAAGGTTGTAATCTGTTACTACAAGTTTGGATATTGGAACACTTTTAGAGAGAATAATATCGTCAAGAGCTTTTGCGACGACTGTTGAATGACCACATAGCTTACCATCAAAGAATATGACATTTATCCCAGATCGGTTTGCACAACCTGGAAATGCTGTAAGTTGGGTGCGTTTCTTCAGCAATCTGACAGACGAGCAAATACATTGGATGTTTGAATGGTTTTATAGAAGTGATTTGATCATCAAGTCAAGAGAGAATACTCATTTGGTATTGATCGGGTTTCGAGGCATCTATCCTTATGCTCCTATAATGGTAATGAGACAAGCGAGAAGAAAACAGGTCATACCCCGAGTGTTGATACCCAATTTTCCCTCATATATTATTAAATATACATATATACCTTCAAAATAGTGCATGAACATCATCAAGTATTTTTCATAATATTTAAAGGTTTTTAATCAATTTATTCCTGCATTTTATTATATAAATGATTATTAATTGCATTTCAAATAATTTTTATGATGATTTACCAATTAATTTTCATCATTTATACCCATATTAGTTTTAAATATTTTTGATGTATTTATCATAATTATATTTGCATCCTTAGGCTAGATTTGCATATTTTGCAATAATAGCCAATATATATATATATATATATATATATATTGGCTATTATTGCAAAATATGCAAATCTAGCCTAAGGATGCAAATATAATTATGATAAATACATCAAAAATATTTAAAACTAATATGGGTATAAATGATGAAAATTAATTGGTAAATCATCATAAAAATTATTTGAAATGCAATTAATAATCATTTATATAATAAAATGCAGGAATAAATTGATTAAAAACCTTTAAATATTATGAAAAATACTTGATGATGTTCATGCACTATTTTGAAGGTATATATGTATATTTAATAATATATGAGGGAAAATTGGGTATCAACACTCGGGGTATGACCTGTTTTCTTCTCGCTTGTCTCATTACCATTATAGGAGCATAAGGATAGATGCCTCGAAACCCGATCAATACCAAATGAGTATTCTCTCTTGACTTGATGATCAAATCACTTCTATAAAACCATTCAAACATCCAATGTATTTGCTCGTCTGTCAGATTGCTGAAGAAACGCACCCAACTTACAGCATTTCCAGGTTGTGCAAACCGATCTGGGATAAATGTCATATTCTTTGATGGTAAGCTATGTGGTCATTCAACAGTCGTCGCAAAAGCTCTTGACGATATTATTCTCTCTAAAAGTGTTCCAATATCCAAACTTGTAGTAACAGATTACAACCTTCGAAGTGTCCAAATCCATGCTTGCATCGATATAGAGTGCGGTACATTTCAGCTAAGATCATAGGGATGATGGTATAAGTTTGTCCTTCGATGCCTTCCATCAAAGTCCTAGAGACCATGGCTAAGTGAGTATGGATCCTTCCCCCTTTCATTGGAAATATCAACAACCCCAAGAAGCAGACGATGAACACATAAACCTGGCGGTGCATCCAACCCAAGGAAGTAATGGCAAGTTCATCATGATAAAGACGATATGACTTGCTATGCCCATACTATTCGTAAAGAAATTTGAAAGGGATG
>ML404344.1:80855-93407 GCA_005239525.1 Nicotiana knightiana | reverse complement strand
ATATATATATATATATATATATATATATATATATATATATATATATATATATATATATATATATATGCATAATTACGCTATTTCTATAGAAAATGACTTTTATATTTTTATAATGTTAAGTAATTATTTTAAATCATTTTTATGCACAACTGATATTTTTGTTATTTATTAATTATTTTTTATAAATTATTTATTTGTTAAATTAGGTATTTAAAATATAGCCCCCTAAAACCCCAATTTCGGACCTATACACTACCCAATTACCCCAGCCCAATTGCCTATATATTATCCCAATACACCAGTCCAAGATTAACTAACCCAGACCCATTAACCCAATCCCATACCCATTTATTACAACCCGCCTGGCCTAATTTTAAATCCCAGCCGTTGATCTCTCGAGATCAACAGCCCATAACCCTTTCCCCCCTTTTAACTTACCCAAACGCCTAACCCTAATTCATTTCACCCAACCCGCCGTTACTATAAACTCTCTCATCTTCCTCCCCCTCTCCTCTCAAAACCCTAGCACCGTCACTCAAAACCTCCCTGATTCTAGACCCAAAAATGGAATCAATCGGCGATTCCTTACCTTATTTGGTCCCCCTCCTCAATGGCTACCCGTTTTGGTATTACTTAATATCTTGCCTAAAATGGCAAGCAATTCGTGTAAAGGTCGAACCAAAGTTGGTTCAAATCTTTAACCTACTGTTGTTTCCGTCGGTGTTCATCATCTTTTCTTTGTAAGTACATATATTTTCGTATCTCCTGAGGATTCTTACTTAACCCTAAGGTTAGGGTTTTCAGATCTTTTTTATTCAAACCAAAATTTGTTCAAACCTTATTTTTAAGTGTTATTCCGCATGAATCTGCCTATTTTCGTTAAATCTTTTTACTTACCCAAATTAGGGTTTCAAATCGTCTTTAATCGAACCAGATCTGGTTCAATTCTATGTTTTTTTTGAATAACCCCCTGTCTGTGTTCCTTTTATTAAAACATATGATTTTTTGCCTTTATTTTTCTATCGATTTTTTGGTTTACTTAAAATTAGGGTTTCAGATCTTAATTGAACTGAATCTGGTTCGATTCTGGTTTTTTCTTTGAACAATCTCCTGTCTACGTTCATTGTATGTGATTCATTGCCTGATTTTCTGACCAATTTTGTGAAGGTTTACCTAAAAATTAGGTTTTGATACTTTTACTGATCTTCTGATAATCTTTCCTTTCTTATACATGACTGATATTTTCCTTATTCTGTTCAATCTACCATGTTTCCATTGTTTCTTTACCTTATTTGCCTTGAAATTGCCTGTTAATTGATATTTTCCTTATTCTGTTCAATCTACCATGTTTCCATTGTTTCTTTACCTTATTTGCCTTGAAATTGCCTGTTAATTGATATTTTCCTTATTCTGAGTGTTACTTGCCTGATTACACGCCATTATGCCTTGTTAATTAACTGAACTCTGTATTATTTGTCCTTAAACTAGACTTCCATTTGTTCTGTGATTGATTTCTTTCCTTGCTTATGTGTGTTCAATTGCGTCCCTTATTTGTTCACCTAATTGAACACTATTTAAACCCTTTCCCCTTTCCCCTTTGGATAGACTTGAACTCTCAATACTCTTACTAAAACTTAGCTTTTTACTCTGATTCTGTGCTCGTTTTTTTCTGGTCTTGGCCGATTGAAAGCCAAGGCCAAGTGATTCTGGACTTAACTACTGTAGTGTATTTACTTGCTTTTCTGCCTAACTAGTAAGACATTCTCCCCTGGCACTCTATTCTCCATGTTTCATAATATGTGTTGCTCGAACAACATGTTTAAATTCTGAGTATGATTCTGCCCTTCTATATGATTCTATGATTTCATGTAGTCCCATAAGTGACACTGTTAATTGGTTATACTTTGAATAATATGAATCCTCCTAACAACTATCTTAATGTTTAACTTATCTCATGCACACTGTTTGCTAATCCAGCACCTGTTCTGAACTTTGCATTCTTAGTATACTACCATCATGAAATTAGTCAATTAATCCTAACTTGGCAGATTTGTATTTGAGCCCTGCAAACTTGTTTTCTAACATGTTTTGCATCCTTCTGGATTCATGTGATAATTTGACTGATTGCCTTTACACTTTGCCAAAATGCTTCTGTGATTAAACAAGGTTGTCCTAAATACTAGCATGAACATTTATCTTAACCAGACTTCAACTTATTTGAACTGTGTGTTTGAGCATGAACCTTGCTTGTTTTCTTGGTGCAATCTGCCTACAAGTTCTGTGTCTTAAACTTTGTTTTTTTTCTTTCTGAAATCAAAACTATTTTAAATCTGTCTCTCCCTCTTTTATATGCTGTTACTCTTTTAAAAACTTCCACTCTTAGTCCCTTAGGTTCTATCCTCAACCACCGCCGTGTGAGCATTGCTCAGGGTCCATGTGAGACTTTTGTGAACTCTAACACACTGGGAACTGGTTCCTAATCTCTTTTGAATAATCTATGAATATTTGGTTCTGGTGTGACCATTTCCCTGGGTCCCTGAGGCCCTTGGGAACTTTGACACATTGGAAACCTGGTTCTATATATGCTGCGGGTGAATCACTTGTATTTGGCTATGCTATACCTATGAAATGAGCCTCGAAGTTGATTAGTTTGAAGTCATGGTTCCTAGGTTTATTTGGGCCTAATAAAGGCTCCCTATAGTTTATCATATTGATATTATGTAATTCATTCATTANTTTGGGGTATTTAGTAAAATCGAAGGGGTTTCTTATTTTCTTTTGTTAATCTGGGTAGAAATCCTGCCTATAGGGTTTCATCTATGTTGTTAATTCTGTTCATTTGTCAAGACTGTATAAGTTCTATGTTATGTTTAGAAACCCTGCCTATAGGACTTTCATTGGTGATGTTGATTCTAAGTTCTATATTTGCGTATTAGATATCCTGCCTATAGGGTTAATGTTATAATTTCTTTAGAAATCCTTCCCATAGGATCTATCAATACGTCCAACAAACATGTGTTAGCAATCTTGCCTATACGACCCCAATGTTTGATTCAATTATTTTCTGGCAATATGTACAATTTCTGCCCATGTACTGCTTAATAGATATCATGCTTATAGGACTAAAATCAATTTCAAACCTAGAGATCATGACTATAGGATTTAAATCAATACAGTAATAGATACCATGCATATAGGACTAAAATCAATTTCAAATCTAGAGATCATGCCTATAGGATTTAAATTAATTCGCTCATAGAAGTCATGTCTATAGGATTCTATTGGTTCTGAATATAATCGCCACTGTCAATCACTTAGACAATATGCCTATAGGATCAAATAATAATTTTGGATTCGTAATTGTGATTCATTATTGTCTGAAATGCCTAGATATTATACTGAATAAAAATAGTAGGCAAATAATAGGTCCTGACACTCTCCTTAATAAAACTGCCTCTGTATATCTGTCTTC
The DNA here is from genome assembly GCA_005239525.1 of Nicotiana knightiana. Lineage (NCBI taxonomy): Eukaryota > Viridiplantae > Streptophyta > Magnoliopsida > Solanales > Solanaceae > Nicotiana > Nicotiana knightiana. The sequence goes on along the minus strand of ML404344.1, from coordinate 89,935 downwards.
TCGCCTAGATATCCTGCCTATAGGAACTTTAAGATTAATAAAGCTTGCCAAATCAATTGCGTGCATTTGTTGTTTAGGTGTGGAGGTCAACATGAGCCCATATCTGCTTTGTCTGAAAGTCCTAATTGTTTTGCTTGTTGCCTAGTCTTTTATAATTTTGAGCGACTGAGGTTTAGTCTAGAACTATCCCAAATAGAGGTCCTAATGTGTAACGACCCGGTCGGTCGTTCCGTGAGATTTGCCCCGTTTCCCCTGTTTCAGCCTTGTCATGTGTTAATTAACCTAATTATGATGTGTCGGGTCGGTTGGTTCGGGTTCCGAATGATTTTAGTGAGAATTGAGATACTTAGTCTCTTAAAGTAGCCTTATAAAAAAGTTAACTAGGAGTTGACTTATTGATAAACGAGCACGAAATGTGGATTTTATGGTTTGGATAGTTTCGTTAGGTGATTTGGGACTTAGGAGTGAGTTTGGAATATTTTTTGGAGGTCTGGAGTAGAATTAGGCTTGAATCGGCGAAATTGAGTTTTTGGCGATTTTCGGTCGGCAGTGAAAAATTAGCTATCGGGGTTGGGATGGAATCCTGAAAGTTGGAACAGGTTCATAGTGTCATTTTGGATGTGTGTGCCAATTTTCAGGTCATTCGGACGTGGTTTGGGTGGTTTCGGCATCGTTGGCGAAATTTGGAAGTTTCTAAGTTCTTAGGATTGAATCCGAGGTTGATTTGGTATTTTGGCGTTGTTTTGAGTGGTTCCAAACTCGACTAAGTTTGAATGAGGTTATGGGATGTGTTGGCATGTTTGGTTGAAGTCCCGAGGGCCTCGAGTGAGTTTCGGGGTGGTTTCAGACGATTTCTAGGCCATTTTTAGCTGCTGGTTTTTGGCTACAACTATGTGCTACGCGATCGCGGGGATTCGATCGCGATGGTTAAAATGAGAGAAAATGGCCAGTGAATCGCGATCACGGAAGGCCTAACGCGATCGCGTAGAGGAAATTTTATGCTGCATGATCCGACTTTGGAAGCTGAATTTTGAGATGATCCAAAAATAAAAGTTGTAGCTCTTTGTGTCTAGTTTCAGAAAATTAAACCATTTGTAATTTGGAGTTGTTTCTAAGGAGTTATGGTTTATACACTACAGCCTGTCCGAGAAGAGTTTGGAAATTGTATTGTGTTGCATAAGGCTGACTTTGGCGACTTATATCTCGTAATCTATAAGAAATTGAAAAATTATAAAAGCATTGAATTTGTATCTCTTAGTGTCTAGTTTTCAAAAAGTCAAACCATTTACAATTTGGAGTTTTGTACAAAGAGTTATGACTATTATACTAGCGGTTGTCCGGAAGAGCTGGGTAGTTGTTCTTCGCGATCGCGAAGCATTTTCCGGGATAGCGAAGGGCAAATTTTGGGCTGAGAAAAGTTGTGCTTCGCGATAGCAAAGCATTTTCCGCGTTCGCGATAAAAAAATACCTGGGCAGTATTTAAATAAACCCTCCGCGATCAATACCCACTTTTTCACCATTGTTGAACGGGAAAAGAGCTTTGAGGCGATTTTGAAGAGAGGAAATCATTGTTCTTCATAGAGGTAAGGATTTTGGACCCTAATACTCAATTATAGGTGATTAAGGAACATAATATCATTGTTTAATTCATGGAAATTAATAGAAAAAGATGGGGCTAGGGCTTGAGATTATGAGACCTTTAGGAATCGATTTGAGGGGTCAAACGAACTCCGATTTTAGCGTTCTTTATATGTACGGACTCATCAGATGATGAAGAGCATTTTGGTATAAAATTTGTCGAGTTCTAAGACGCGGTCCTGGAGGTCGGGTTTTGGCTAATTTCGGGGTTTGAGCTAAATTTGGTACTTTTCAATTGGAATTCATTCCTTAAGCATAATTTGATGATAAAAATTTGAACTTGGTAGATTTGGAGTGCTTGGAAGTTGGTTCGAGAGGCAAGAGGGTCGCGGAGTAGCTTTACGGGCTAGTTTGAGGTAAGTAATGTCTTTAAATCTTGTCCTGAGGATATGAAACCCCGGACCTTGCATCATTTCACGGATTTTGGAATGCAAAGATTGGAAATTTGGAAATATATTCCTTTTAGGCAACTATTGAGTTGCGAACTTGATTTTAAAGCCTATATTTTGATATAATTTGGGCTGTAAGCTATGTTTGGGGCCTAGTGCCGATCTGTTTACCCCTTGGGGGCTGTTTTTACTATTTTCCTCACTTGATATGTTATGATTTCCACTCAGTCTTTTCTTGATAATTGTTTTGACACTCAAAGTATTTTGATATTATTTTTGAAAATGAAACACTGTTTTGGGTCAAGAACCCGGTATAATGATGGCCCGAGTGGCATGTTGAGAGTGTATGACTGAGTGAGCCCGCGGGCCAATATTGTGAGGATGTTATGATACGAGAGAGGCCGAGGGACAATATTGTGAGTGATAATGCCATGATGTGGCTTGTTATAGCGCTTGGGCTGTAGGAGCCCCTCCGGAGTTTGTACACCCCCAGTGAGCGCCGGTACCTACTGAGTGTGAGTGATGCCCGCTGGGCTGATACTGAGTGACTGTGAGGTTGCCCGCTGGGCTGATACTGAGTGATGGTGAGGTGCTGAGGGAAATTGTTACGAGAAATTATTATGGCCCGAGGGGCAGATTTATGATGATTTTACTGAGTTTTTGACTGCGATTCACTTTGTTTTTCAAACTGACTTTACTGAGAGTTTTACTGAGATATATTGAAATTATACTTGTTTCAAAGGATTTCTGGAAATTGGTTTTCGAACTTATGTATTTGATGAATACTTTATGGTGACTTGGTGTTTTACTGTTTTTGTGAATTGGTGTATCTGTGCTGTGTGTTTCGTATTTCTCAGACTGTGATTTATTTCATTACTTCTGAGTTGGTGTACTCATCATTACTCCCTGTGCCTCTGTGCACAGATCCAGGTACCGGTTCTGAGCAGTAGCTCTCTTCGTTCGTATTCAGCAGCTTACGAGATTTCGAGGTAGCTGTTCAGCGTCCGCAACTTCTCCATTTCCCTTCCTTTATTAGTATTAGTATTTATTTCATAGACATTGATTAGACATTAGCAGAGTTAGTTTTATTTCTTACATGCTCGTGACTATGTTGACTCCAGTCTTGGGAGAGTTGTTTAGACTGCTAGATTATTATGGGGGCATAAAGACTTAAAGAGATTATTTAATGTTTTGTTTGCTGCTTATTGTTGATTTTTGAAGTATTATAATAGAACGAATGAGTAAATAGGTGATGGTTGGCTAGCCTCGTTCCACGATAGGTGCGATCACGACCGGTTAGGATTTGGGGTCGTGATAAGTTGGTATCAGAGCTCTAGGTTACATAGGACTCAACAATCATGAGCAGGTTCAGTAGAGTCTTGCGGATCGGTGTGGAGCCGTTTGTACTTATATTCGAGAGGCTACAGAACCCTTTGGAAAAAATCTCACATTCTTTAATTCTTGTCGTGCGAATCTATTTTATTCAGCCAAAAACGTAACTCTTGAATTCCTTTCATGTATACGAATGCGCACGTGAGCACCTGGTATCAGGTATGCCACTACGACTTGTGATTTCCATGGGTGAGATGTGATTTTTAGCAGATTGATAATGGGACAGTCTAGAGGACTTGAGGTCAGATTTTATCTGTGGCTGGAGTGCTGAGATTTTGTTTGTGTGAGCACGTGCATTTGGGGACTTATGTGTCCGTTTGTGTTCTTATTGATGGGATTTGGTGACTAGATGACTTCATGGTGAGTGTGATATGATGGTTAGATGTGTTCAGGTTGTTTGAGTGTGACAAAATGAATTGGCGAGAGATGTATCAAGAACCACTGAGTATTTGACTTCTGTCTTGAGTCAGAATATGTCCTCGAGTTGTGAGTGTATTGAAAGACCTTTTGTGTAGCTTAGTTGCGGAGTGAAGAGATTTTCCTGTTATGTTCTGAGTTTCTGGTGGTGTCCTTTGGGCTGATCGATGCCCCAACAACGTTCATGCAATTGATTAAAGGTGTATTCCAGCCGTACTAGCACTCCTTTGTTATCGTATTCATTGATGGAATCCTGGCTATATGCGTAGCCAGGGGTAGCATACTCAGTATTTGAGGATGGAATTATAAGGATTCAGGGAGGAGAAGATCTATGCAAAGTTCCCAAGTGTGAATTTTTGGCTCAGATCTGTAGCATTCTTGGGACACGTGGTGTCCAGTGAGGGTGTCCATGTGGTCAGACGAGTGTGGGTAGAGCTCCCAGAAGCTCAAGATTTCCTTGACTACAGCTCCAGTGTTAGTATTGCCATCAGCTTCAGGTTCTTATACCGCTTATTGTGATGTCTCAAGGGCAAGCATTAGTTGTGTACTAGTGTAGGAGGGTAAAGCGATTGTGTAATAACTATGATCTTCAGAAGGGTATATAGAGATATCAGTTTGAGGCTAAGCAGGCAGGGGTATCTCCTGCGGGTTTTTCCGAGGTGTGTGGTTCTTATGTTGATCTGTAGTAAGTTCTCTTCTACCAGTAAAGGATGTATGTTGTAATTTGAGTTTAGATCGCTTGCGAAAGTTGGCATGACAACTTTAATGGTGAATGCGAGATTTACGTACGATTTGAGGGTTATATGGTTTGGGTTATATGAGTGTATGAAGGATTTAGTTGAATCTCAGCACAGTATGGTAGCAGTGATAGCGTATGGGCAGCGTGAGTTAGTGTTTGTCTTGATCTTTGGCTTTAAGCCAAGTGGGGGAGTCTGTTAATGATAAGTTGATTGCGCGATTATGTTTTGTAGTGGTAGGATCGAGGTATATTGGTGAACCAGATATGATCTGCAGAGGTGGAGTCTGGGAATGGCTCGAGTAATAGGAAATTCTTCGATACAGGTTGTAATGTACTTTACGAATAATGGAATTTAATGAATGATTGAGTTGTACTTGAAAGTGTAGTGTGTGCAGTGTATGAGTTGCTTGTTGCTTCAACTGTGTGGGTTACTTTCTTAATATGTGGTTTGCAAGCGGGGTCAGGTCGTTCTGGTTACTTGGTCAGTGTAATTGAGATTGCGTGGAGTGGGTGACTATCGAGAAGGGTTCTGATGGTTCAAGGTTATGTAAAAATTGGAAATCTTCGAGATGTGTAATTGGCTAGAAACTGAGATTTACGTTGGAGTGTGTAAAGCATTATCATAGATTCTCCATATCAGTATCAGAAAGGTGGAGGTAATGGCTTTAGTTTTGCAGGAAGTCTCTTCAGCGTAAGAATTTCTAATGTGGTGCTTTGGGGATATTTGAGAGAGTATTCAGCGGCTTATGAACCTTAGACGATATATCTTTATGCTTGGGTTTCGTGTGGTGAGTCTGGATTGAGAATTGCGGTATTAGGGCAAGAAGGAGTATCAATTCGAAGGTAAGTCAAGAGGAACTTGAATAAATATGACATCTTGGTAGTAGGTCGGAACGGCAGGATAAGGGATATGATTAGTTCTATGGGTGTTTTCGAGGTAATGAGTGTTACAAGTGTTTCTTAGCAATTCTCTTGGAATTTGGTGGCATGCATAGCTTGGTTGAGTTAGAAGGATTCAGTCCTGGCGGTTTGGTGTTGTACAAAGGTGATTCAGAGAGTCCTTGATGGTTTCTACCACGGTCAGAGATGTTTATTTTCTACTGGCGTGAGGTATAGGTGATGTATAGTGGTTTTACTTCTAAATGGGATCAAATGGAAAGTTCTTGGCTAGTTGGGTACGTAGTTGCTTGTGGCTCGGAAGGGATCATGAAGTTCTCATATTTATCATAGTATGGCGTGGCGTATGCGATATGTTGCGTAGAGTCGGGAATTGCATATGTGAGATCGCGGTTCAGTTCTGGAAGGAAGGTCCAAAAATTCTTAGGTAGCATTGGCTGCTTCAGATGACTAGGTAGATGATATCATTATTGGGTGGCTTGATGAGGGTATACATTTCAGAAAGGGCAATGTGTGGAGTTAAGGGTGCTTCATTAGTATTACGACGCTCTCTTGTTGGATCGACTGTTGATATTCGAGTTTGCTTAGGGGCATAGAAAAATTATAGGGGTATGCCCCATAGAATGATTGAGTATTGGAGACATGTTATATATTCGAGTGGTGCAGCTGGGATCAGATATGGTGATTGGTGCACTTTATGGATTTCGAGACTGGGAGTTCTCATGAACAAGTTATTTTGTGGTTGTAGACCGTGAAGATGCAAGCAACGTTAGTCAAATGTTAGCTATGCGCCATGACTCAGTCATTGTGAACTTTCGGAGAGTTATCTATCTGTTGTGGGTGACCAGAGATGATTTAGAGTTATTGATAGGCCTAGTATGGGTGTGTGTTTTGCAACAGGTCGGAATTGTTGACTCCGAATTGCTATAGTTGAGAGATGTACCATTCGATTGTCATTGACCTTATTCGTGTTTTGGAGTGATCTATGAGTTACCTTTCGGTGTTTTGAGAAGTTATGATCGTTGGTTATATGTGCATAGGGTGCGGGTCTAACTAGGCTTTATAGCGAGATTTGAGTAAGGTAAGTAATTGGGTGTTGCATGATTAAGACGTATTGGTTATGTTCTTCTGGTTCGTGTGGCATGGTATCGTCCGATTTCCCCGTGGTTATGGCAATTCACTTTGAGTACTTGATGTCAAATTTCGCATGGTTATTGATTTTGAGCAAGGTGGCTTTGAGTATTTCATGTGGTCCAGCGGTTGGATGGGATCACGCCTTGTAGCGGAGTTAAGTAGAGGTGTGATCCTTGGTGTCGGATTCGCGTGATATGGTTTCACGATGTGTTCCAGGCTTTTAGCATGATGTGGTAATGGTGCAAGATAGCTCTCTCGTGTGAGTCTTCTTTATTTTATGAATTGAGCTTTTGGGATGTTGTTATTGAGTAGAGTGGCACAAGTTATGGATCTGGATGGTATTGATGCTGACCGGACGAATGGTTGCTGGTTTCTACGTGTTTATTTCATCATCGGCACCATATGAAAGTGTTAAAAAAAGGCTTTGCTTGATAAGAGGTTATTTACCGGTATTGGGTTTTTTTGAACAACTATTGTGATTAGGAGTCATCGCTATGAGTGTTGAGTCATGTGGTATATATTGGGATTACATCTTGGGTTACGGATATGGCTTGATGCAGCGTGTTCAGACTATTTCGGCTTATAGTCGTGGAAATTTGATCTTGTAAATTAATTCAGAAGTGGGAATTCGGTTCTAAGGTTTACAAGTCAGGATTGGATTTCGAAATTTCAGTTATGTGTGTTATCGGACCTATATGGGATAGGGTGACGTGGGATCACCCCGAGTATGTGCATGGTAGGTTTCACGACAATTTTGGTGGTGTTTGGAACAACTCTAGGAACGTTCGAGGACGAACGTGTGTTTAAGTGGGGGAGAATGTAACGACCCGGCCGGTCGTTCCGTGAGATTTTCCCTGTTTCCCCTGTTTCAGCCTTGTCATGTGTTAATCAACCTAATTATGATGTGTCGGGTTATAATTGGAAAAGTCAACTAGGAGTTGACTTATTGGTAAACGACCTCGGAGTGTGGATTTTATGGTTTGGATAGTTTCGTTAGGTGATTTGGGATTTAGGAGTGAGTTCAAAATATTTTTTGGAGGTCCGGAGTAGAATTAGGGTTGAATTGGCGAAATTGAGTTTTTGGCGATTTCCGGTCGGTAGTGAAAAATTAGCTATCGGGTTCGGGATGGAATTCCAAAAGTTGGAATAGGTTCGTAGTGTCATTTTGGATGTGTGTGCCAATTTTCAGGTCATTCGGACGTGGTTTGGGTGGTTTCGGCATCGTCGGCGAAATTCGGAAGTTTCTAAGTTCTTAGGCTTGAATCCGAGGTTGATTTGGTGTTTTGGCGTTGTTTTGAGTGGTTCGAAAGCTCGACTAAGTTTGAATGAGGTTATGAGATGTGTTGGCATGTTTGGTTGAGGTCCCGAGGGCCTCGGGTGATTTCAGGGTGGTTTTGGACCATTTCTAGGCCATTTTTAGCTGCTTGTTTTTGGCTACAGCAGTGTGCTACAGCCTGTCCGAGAAGAGTTTGGAAATCGTATTGTGTTGCATAGGGCTGACTTTGGCGGCTTATATCTCGTAATCTCTAAGAAATTGAAAAATTATAAAAGTATTGAATTTGTATCTCTTAGTGTCTAGTTTTCAAAAAGTCAAACCATTTACAATTTGGAGTTTTGTACAAAGAGTTATGACTATTATACTAGAGGCTATCCGGAAGAGCTGAGCAGTTGTTCTTCGGGATCGCGAAGCGAAATTTTGGGCTGAGAAAAGTTGTGCTTCGCGATAGCAAAGCATTTTACGTGATCGTGATGAAAAAAATACCTGGGCAGTATTTAAATAAACCCTCCGCGACCAATACCCACCTTTTCACCATTGTTGAACGGGAAAAGAACTTTGAGGCGATTTTGAAGAGAGGAAATCATTGTTCTTCATAGAGGTAAGGATTTTGGACCCTGATAATTGATTGTAGCTGATTAAGGAAAATAATATCAGTGTTTAATTCATGAAAATTAGTAGAAAAATATGGGGTTAGAGCTTGAGATTATGAGACCTTTAGAAATCGATTTGAGGGGTCAAACGAACTCCGATTTTAGCGTTCTTTATATGTACGGACTCATGAGATGATGAAGAACATTTTGGTATAAAATTTGTCGAGTTCTGAGATGCGGGACTGGGGGTCGGGTTTTTGCTAATTTCGGATTTTGAGCTAAATTTGGTACTTTTCAATTGGAATTCATTCCTTAAGCATAATTTGATGATAAAAATATGAACTGGTAGATTTAGAGTACTCAGAAGTTGAATCGAGAGGCAAGCGGGTCGCGGAGTAGATTTTCGGGCTAGTTTGAGGTAAGTAATGTCTTCAAATCCTATCCTGAGGGTATGAAACGCCGGACCTTGCATCCTTTCACGGATTTTGGAATGCAAAGATTGGAAATTTGGAAATATATTCCTTTTTAGACAACTATTGAGTTGCGAACCCGATTTTAAAGCCGATGCTTAATAGTATTGATATATTTTGATATAATTTGGGCTG